>CAIGRB010120833.1:18465-66166 GCA_903798255.1 Fraxinus quadrangulata
GATTATGATATATGCAGATTAATTTTTTGTGATTGTCGAATCCCAAGTAATACTAATACCCATCATAATTGCGTTTTGCAGTCAAAAATAAATTCGTCCTTTTCAGCCGGGCAATGCTATTTACAACATCCCGTTTGATTTATGATCTTATTAAAATTTATTTTATCAAAATTTATTTTAAACTATATATTATTCAATAAAATAATGTTACATATATATTCAAAATTTTTTCTTATTTTTAAATCATATATTTTTCAAAAAAAAAAAAATCACTTTTCACGAAAATATTTTTAAATTTTTTTATGTCTATTCCGCTTCGAATGGTGAAGGGGACCACTCAAAGGCCATCCTCTTAAGATTGTAATATCTATCAAATCATCTTTCTCATCGTGACTCGAGCATCAAACTCATTCTTTAAGTTAGGGAGAAATTTTTAGAAAAAGATTGGTAACTGAAATTTAATGGAGCACTTGCAAATGTGGAGTGCTTTCGTGACGTTATTAATAAGTAGATAATCGATTAATGATATGTGCACGCCGATTTTGACTTTTGAAGTGAGGAAAGCTGAGGACGAGGGGGAATGGAGTGTAAAAGGTATATAGTACGTTACTCGACATAATTGAACCGCACAACATATAAAATTTAATTTTTTTCATTAATGTCATATCATTTTGCTTTTCTAAATCTAAACACCATAAAAGAGGGTTGTCGTAAAGCATAAAGTTAAATTATGGAATTTTCTTTTACATTCAAAACACAATCTAAATACGTCTTAAGAAAACATATTTTCTAATTCAAAATATATTGCAGGAAATATCTTTATTAAGCCCTGTATGGTGTAGATTAAGATGTTGTATGAGCGCTTTTTTTTTCATCAAAATTCATTCTTGAACAGTAATTTGACTGCATTTCAACAATACATTCTTTAATAAAATAATATTACACGCAAACTAAATTTTTATTTTTATTTTTTAACCACACATTCTCCATTATAACACTATTGCAAAATGTATTTTTTTTTAAAAAAAAGATAACGTGTAGTTGAAATATTATGTATCTCATAAAATGTAGTTAAAATTAATTATTGATTTTGAAATAATTTTTTTATCAATTTAAATCTAAACCAAACAGGGACTAAATTACAACAATAAAAGCAAATAATAGATGAATGACCACCGTTAGATGAATGATACAAGCATGGTACCGGTCGATTGGGATTTGCCACCGGATTTTAATCTCTTCATAATTATTAAGACAATAATTAGCAACATATTAAATTCCTAAACTGCTTTCTTGATTTGAGTGCTGACAATTAAGTGAAGAAAAAAATAATTTATGTAAAATAGTCAATTTTTTTAAGGAATGAATTAAAATTTCTAACTCTTCTTTGAAGTGTAAATTTTTTTCCTAATTATTTAAAATCTTTAAACCCGAGCATTGATTATCTGCCTTATCCCAAATTGATAAAATATTATCAACCAAGTCAACTCACTACCATAACTCATGTTTTAACATTTAGATAATCAATTAAGTTATTGTATCATAGTTAAGATAATGTAGATAATCAGTTTATGATCGTCGACTAAGGATTTATATTCGTTCGAGGATCATACACGAGTATTTATATACATGGTATACCTATTTTACCATTTTCGTTTTTAGGGTCTCAGTTGTGATTCCGTGGATAATCGATTAAGTTATGATCGTCAAGTACGGAATTCTATCCGAGGGATGACATATAATGCAACATGACATAGCGATGAAATTTAATAATTATTTTTCTTAATGACAATCATACACGAGTATTTATGTACATAGCATTCTGAGCTAAATGATGTGCTTTATTTCGTTGTCTTCTTTAGCCCCTCCTTAATTAACAGCTAAGCAGAGAGAGATGTTTGTTAAAAATAAATAAAATATAAAAGAAGTTTATTTTTCATTTTCTATATTTGCCATTATTCTTCTCTGCAGACATTGATTTTCCCGGCTAATTCCCGTCGGGATAATCGGAGTTTCAAGATTTGCACTCTCATAACTATTGCCAGATTTTACGCTGCCATTGATTCTATCTACCTTCCAGATAATTTCAACACCAAACCACCTCGTAATATTTACTTTTCCGGTAGGCTAACCGCCGGCGACCTCTATCCGGCGATTAAATACAATTTTCAAATTACTTTCTCACTCAAGGCATAAATGGAGTAGTTACGGCGCAATACGTATTTAGATTCTGTTTATTGACGCGTGGCTACAGTGTCGGACTCGTGTAATGCTGAGGTTTCTGTGCTTTTAAGGTTTTTGTCTGAACTCTGTGATGGGATATGAACGATGATCAACTCAATGTCAGTACTATGAATTGAGTTCAAATTCTCTCAGTGTCTACACTTTGTTGCAGGCGGAGAGTCTTTGTATTGCACAAAAATCGAAAATGATGCGAAAGAAAACTAGAAGAAATGAGGTGCAACATATGAGCGGTGGTTCCTCCGCGGCTGCCGGTGCTGATAATGAATGGGAGCTGAGGCCCGGCGGAATGCTAGTTCAGAAACGGACAGGAGCTGACCAAAACCTCGTACCACCACCCATGATCAGGGTTTATGTCAAATATGGGTCAATTAATCACCAAATCCATATTAGTTCTGAAGCCAGCTTTGGTAATTCTCAATAATTTTGCTAATTAATTGATGATTAATTGATTATTATTTTTTTAAAATTTTTGGGAAATGTGTGTAGGGGAGTTGAAGAAGATGTTAACAGGGCCAACAGGTTTGCACCATCAGGATCAGAAATTATATTACAAGGATAAAGAGAGAGATTCCAAAGCATTTCTTGATGCTGCAGGAGTTAAGGACAAATCCAAAATTGTTCTAGTTGAGGATATCATTGGCAAAGAGAGGAGGTATTTGGAGATGAAGAAAAATGCGAAAATCGAAAAAGATAAGAAATTAATATCGGAAATCACCTTGGAGATCGATAGGCTTGCTCGACAGGTAAATGAATCGATAAGTAAATGAATAGATTCAATGGTGATTAAAAGTTGTGAATTAACGTTTTTCGTTTTATGGAATTGCGTAGGTGTCGTCGCTTGAATCTGTAATTTCTCGAGGAGGAAAAGTGGTTGAAAAAGATGTGATAAATCTGATTGAGTTGCTGATGAATCAACTTCTTAAATTAGATGGTGTCATTGGAGACTATGATGTGAAATTACAAAGGAAAATGCAGGTACTGATGTGATTCCACAGTTCTTGAATTTGAGATGATGTTATAATATCAAAACCTCTTAATTTGATGCTAATTTGCAGGCGAAAAGAGTGCAGAAGTATGTTGAAACTCTGGATATGTTGAAGATCAAGAACTCTATGACAACATCGACTCAACAGAAGGTTTACTCAAGTGGGCACGCCTCATCACCACCGGTTCATCAGAATAGGTATTCAAACCCGAGCACTTCGACTCCGCTTCAACAGCAACAAGCTAAGCATTCGTTAATAGATTCACTAAAGCAACCATCGAGTCACTTGGCCTCAGAACCTGTTGTGATTACCATGCAATGGGAAACTTTCGATTCTACACCCCCACGAATCCCAGGTGCCCCCTCGGCAAGCACAATAAATCCGGCGCAGCCTAGCATGACCTGGGATTTAATTTGAATTGTAAGTAAATCAGTATGTGTTCTAGTGTGGATGTGCAGTTTGAATTTGTTCCAAGTTGGTTTGGTGTATGTTTTCCTTTATTGTATGTCCTTGTATAACAATAAAATGTACCTGGTGGTCCGTCCAGTTGAACAGCAACAGAACATGTTTATATAGTGCTTCGTACACCCTGCATGACATTGAGGGCCAACCTCAATTTCATTTCATAGTACCACACCATGTACTTTCTTCGAGTTTCTTCAAGCTTTATACTTTGATTTTATAACTTTTGCATTTAATCGATGTAGGATTTATCTCTTTACATATCTTTCTTCATTAGTGCAGAAATGGTGGTACCAATTCTTGGTAGGGCGTGATCTTAAAAACTAAAAAGAATGACTCGGAAATTGAAGATTATATTTCACTCTCTCCAAATCCCTATTCACCTAGGAACTCAGCTTATTATTTTTCAGATACCATTCTTGAACTTTGATTATTTACGTAATTAAGTTCAAGTCGACTCCATAAAAATTATATAACTCAAGCTCCAACAATAAGATCCCGCTTAATCAATCATCAACTACTCGATCTAATTGTTACATTGCATATTCAGCTAGAGGCACGATACTGCACTCTTCAATTATATACAATCATATAAGTTTATGTTATTTCACAAGTGCATCTTGCGAAATTTGTTCAAAATTGATATCAAATTTGTTCACACGAAAGTATTTAAAACGACTTTTTTTTTTGACATGTGAACCCGCAGCCGCTACTCGCCCTCGGAGTCCCGATCACCCCGAAAGGGCATAGATCTGACCACTGTGAGTGCACACTATATAAACCCCGCTTTATATGCAGTATCCCGCAAACCACACAACTTTAACTCTTATTGACGATGACAATTTCGTAACGCAAATAAATGCACACTTTTTCATGGATTCTCAGCATGTCGATGTATTTAATTACATTAATTGACGCTCATTAACATATCAAAGAACCTATAAAGTCACAGAGAATGTCTAGAATTCTGTTTATAATTGAAGTAATTATACGACAATCACGTGAATTTAATTCTAGAGTTCTTAAATATCACGATATTCTATTTGATCCTCTGGTAACAATATTTTAATCATTAAATTAAATATAAAAACAAAAGCTTCTTATTATGGAAGGTACCATCTAATCAACTTCAAAAAAGATTACTAATAATGCAAAAGATGTCTAAAGAACAACACGTGATACAAGAAAGCAAAGATAAACACACCAATAATTGCACATATAATTAAGAATAAATTTAAGTAATCTAATAAACTATATGCCAATTGAGACAGAGAACATAAACAAAAGCTTCTTATTAGTGCATTCTGTTCAATTTTTCTTTGGCTAAATATATTCAAATCTCGATTTTTAATAACTAGACTATATTTTTATTGAGATTCATAACATTTACACATTATCATATTTATGTCTCAAACTTTTTCGTCTTATTCTTATTTTCAAATTAGCCTAAATTATTTTTTATTATGGTTTAACTCCAAAATTTTCTTTAAAATAGAATAGAAAGATTCATTGGCCATTGTATTTTTAAATAAGCAAAAAATGCTAAAACGCGATTAAATATTTGACCCTCATTTTAAAGCACGTTAACAATTTGGCTGCCAATTCCTTCTTCTGTTTAGGCTCCTGTAACGAAGGCCCGTACAAACAGAGTCTATATGTGACCCTGTGTGTGCCAGGGGCCACCAGGGAAGTAGCAAAACCTTAGCTGAATCAACAAACCCAATTTCGTATCCTCGATCAATATCTTTTTTATTATCTTATTTTTCCCATTTTTATCCTCGTTTTTTCCATTGAGTTTTAAGGAAAAAAGAAATTAAGAAAAAGATTTTTGGAAAATATATGTTGCATCACGAAGAAAAATAGGCCACAAGGGGCAACCGATTTTTGATTAGCGTTACAACGTTGGTTACTAAGGGTTGTACCAAAATCATGGTGAATTAGAAGGGACTCGAGTTCTGTCTTCATGGGAGTCAATTGGACGAGGATGTGAGGGAATTTCGAGTTTGGATTTAGGATATTATTCATGAGACAATATCATAAACATCCATCACCTTTTTGACAATATCAGAGACATCCTCACATTTTCAAAATATCACTAAACTTTCATATTTTTAAATTTAAGTATCACATATACCATGTGACCACTTTTTTAGCCATATATCATCTAATGAAACTGATATACTTAAATTTATCTTGCGAAAAAAAGATGAATTTTCTACAATTAGTTACAATTAAATCTGCAAAAAAAAAAAAAAAAGATGAATTTTCTACGGTTAGTTGCAATTTAATTTGTCCAAAATAAATTGTAAGAATACAATTTGACACGTTGTGTATTAGCCTCATTTTAGATGATATATAGCTCAAAAAGTGATCGAGATATACGAGACACTCAAATGTAGAAATATAAGAGGTTAGTGATATCTTTGAAACATAATGAAGTGTATCTGATATTTTTAGGAGATGAGGAGTGACTGATATTGTCTCTGACAGAAATGGTGGTGTGTAGATTGTGAGGGCCAAAATTTCTGGGTTTAAGAGTGGGCCGCCTTTACAAATATATACGTGGGCCTCTTATTGGGTATATGGGAAGTCCAATATAAAAGAGATGGACTTTCATCAATCCGTGGGTCTAAACTTGTATCACAATTGTCAACAAAATGCAAATATGAACTTGAACATGACATAATATTTATTAAAATTGGTGAAAATAATAATAAGAAATGAAAAAATAATTTTAAGTTGTACGAAATACAAAAGTAAGAAAATAGAAAAAAATATTTTTATCATTGAGTATAATGTTTATTTTTCAGTAATATTTCTAATTGTTTTTTTTAATTATTATTATTTTTTTATCTTAAGCTATTGATGGAAATTCCATTGGTAATTTCTAATTTTTTTTTATAAGGGAAAATTTAAATTATTTTTCAAGTTGCGGGTAGGGAATTCCAAACTATTATATATTATATCTTAACCACAGGAATATTTTGTCCAAATTTTTTTTATTTTTTTATTTTTTAATGTTATCCACATAAATTATGTCGGTACATGAGTATTCCAACAAGAGAATTTAATTTAATTTTTTTTTTTTGGTTATACTTTTGATTGGGATTTCTGTCTTGATTAATTTTGCAAAAGGTTCGATTTTTTAAGATTTTAGCGAAGATAGTTTTGACGAAAGCCCGATGAAAATTCCGATGGTAAATCTAGTTTTAAATCTAAACATCGTCAATTTGTTTGCCAATGACTTTCATCTATAATAAATTCTCATGTTAGAGTTTCGATTAAAATAAAAAAATTCAATTTCTGTGTAAAGGTGTTTGTTAACAAAATTTGAACAAACAATACAAATTGCATTAAGGAACTTACTTTAGACAACCTTTTTAATGTCAAAAAAGTTACAAAGAATTTGAAAGTTTCAAAATCTTTGACTGTCTTCTAAGAATAGCCCTCGTGCATTAATTACTTGTATAATAATAATCAAAGCCATCCCTTTTTACTTTTCAAGTCTTTCGCACACCCTAAAAGTGCAAATTAACTTCACGACTAAATTGCATTGGTGCAACTCTTATTTTAAAATCGTAGCACATGTTCCACACAAATTTATTTAGTAATCGTTAGCGATCTTGATTTTGAAATTTTGGTTAAAAATTTTAGACTTTTAAAAAGAAAAATAAAGTAATTTATTTTAGTTCATATCTTCAACAAATGTGTATAGTGCAACACTTTTTAACTATGCCTTTTGACTCACCAATCACGCATTTATGATATATTCATATTAGACAGTCAATGCCTAATTTTTTTTTAAATGAATAAATTAAAATAAAATCTTGCCGTCGTGTGTCACACATTTGATAATTGGAATTGTACAAAATCATAATTCATAAATTTTGTCATATAAAGTCCATGGCTCTGTTGTAGCGTTGAAAGAATAGAAATGATGAACGAACGCATAATCAAAATTTCATTGATTTCATAAAAAAAAAATATCGCCAACATAATTACCTTATAGTTTTTGTGGATACTTAAGAATACCGAAAATGTAGGTATGACGAATTATGTGATTCGCGCACGAATACAAAGAATATGGACTTGTTAGTTTGAAATTTCAAATACAGAAAATTAAGAAATTAGAGAAGATCTCAATGATTAATATTTTATTTCAATTAAAATCAAAAGTTAGAAAAACACTTTTGCTATGTTTTGGCCTTTAATTAATTCCAAGAAATTTAATAGTTTAGTTGATGCTCTATTACTTTAACTATTTTAGATAAATAAATAAATAAATAAAGCATACCTTGAAAATTTGTAGGAATTTCATACATATTTTTAAAGTTTCCAAATTCAGAAAATCATAATTACCTCAAATCAATAATGTGTGGTCTGCAATTGAGCTAGAGTGAGTTTGTTGAAATTATTTCCCTTTCAAGTTTTAGCAATGATTGATTAGTTTGTCGGGATGAACTTCAAACACCCGCTGGCCACCCGCCGCATACAGGGTTCATCAGTGGCCGCAGGATTGCAGGCTGACCCGCGGTCGCTTTTCCAATTTTGCAGCTTGGTCCTCCACGTTTTCAGAAAGTTCAGTTTGGTCCTTAAACTTTTCAATTATCAATTTTAGTCTTTAATCTTATACTTTCATCCAAAACTTCTTCCAATTGAATGTTTGCAACATTGACGATCTTTAAGTGTTTGAATTAATTTCCAATTAAGTTCAAAATTACAACTTTTTGCATCAATTGCTCTCAAAGTCGATATTTTTCCTACAAATCACATAATTTCACATGATTAAGTAGCAATCCGCTCAAATTAATCATAAAAAATGGTGTACACCTAAACGTGCCTTTTATGACACTGATTCTATCACACATACCTCCCTATAACAAAATCGTTACGAGAAGAATCACTTATATGCTCTAAAGGTAGACTATAGTTTACATACCGAATACTCATTGTTCAATATTGTTTTATGAAGTTTATACAAATAACGAGGTAGAACTGGGAGGTTTCTGGCCGTGGGACACAACGTTTTCGAATTTCTATTCAAGATTATCGGCAATAGACCAATTTTGACCGGGACGCTTAATTTTATATTTCTCATTATTAAACTTCTTTATTCATAAGTATTAATTTATTAAGTCAAACTAAATATTTAAATTGGATAATAATGGACATGATATCAAATAAATATTTCATATATTTTATTATTTAAATTGGATAATAATAGACATGTTGTGATTATCTATAATTGATATGATATATAACTAAATATTTTACGCAACTAAGGATGGATTTACATATCCTATAGTACAAATGCACGAGAAAAAAATACATTCATCTATATCGCAAGTGCTTCTACATAATATTTTTAGCAGGATGAGTACAATGCCTACAAAATTCATGTATATCTTGCATGCACTAGCCCATTAAATTAAATTATTTTTTATATACGATTTGATATATTTTGTATTATGAACTCGACATCACTAAACAAATTTGTTACATATTGTTAAGTAAATATATTTAGATTCGACTAACGTTTTAATCATATTGTTAAACAAAATTTGCTACCAAAATACATACGAAAGACAAATTCTTTGGTTGAAATAATTCAAAAAGTTAGCAATCAAACATTTGAATCCCACTAGAAGAAGGTATAAATTCCCTCGAGGTCCTAACAAAAATCATAAACTATTCTTCCTCTCCTCTGCTTTACATTTTTAATTGCTGAAAAATCATACAAAAAGATTATAACAATATGTTTATGTTTTGCTAATCTTGTCATCTAATTAACATAAACAATCTTCCTTGTTTTCTGATAATTTAAGGGGCGTATTTTCCTCAAACTCCTCGCTCTCATCAACAATTGCAGCATCGGCCGTCAGCTCTTTGGCTCTGTGGGCTTCAAATTCCCAATCTGTTAGAAACAAAACCACCATCATGGTGGCCATACAGGTGGCTTCCGCCGCAAGCAGCCCCAGCCATAGCCCTTCAAAATCGAAGCCAAAGAAGAACGATAAACCTACTGCCACCGGCATTCCGACAAGGTAAAAGCATCCTAAGTTAATATTCGCACCGACTTTTGGCCTTGCAGTGCCCCTCAACACCCCACAACCAGTGGTTTGTGGGCAGTTTCCAAGTTCACACAGACCAATTATCGGCAGAACAAGTGATGTATATGCTATAATCTCTGTATCGTTTGTGAACATGGTAGCCCAAATGTTTCGTACTGATACTGCAAAAAACAGTGCTGAAAATCCCAGTATGAAGCTGCCAGAAAGGCCAACAATGGCTGCAAGTTTCGCTTTTGCCGGCCGGCCGCCTCCCAATTCATTTCCCACTCTGGTGGAGACACTGAAGCTAAGAGAAGATGGGAATATGTAGATCAATGCAGTAGTTTGAATTAGAATACCCATTGAAGCAACTGTTGCCTTGGGGTTTACTAATAACCCACAAAGCAAAATCATAATTTCATACCACCACCATTCGAGGCACACTGAAATGCAGCTAGGTATGGCCAAATTCAAGAGGGATTTCCACCCTTTAAAGCACTCCATGGATAGGCCTCCCCAAGTTTTTTTATATACTCCAAAGAAAACTATATAGATTATTAATAAAGTTACGAGGTTAAAGTTCGTCCAAACACTACTTAGTGCCACACCTTTGATGCCTAAATTAAGGTATGGCACAAGGAGATAATTTATTGGCATGTGCAGAAGAATTGATAGGGCAGCACAGATTGTTAAAGGCAAAGTTATGGATTGTGTTCGAAGGTAAATACGCAATGGATGCAATAAAGCCTGCATGAAAAGATCAGGAAGTGAGTAGAATAAATATGCTTGAGCATGTGTAGCAATCGCTTCATCTTGGCCACAGAAAAGCAAAATCTTTTTCATGTTGAGCCACAAAAGGGATATAGGAAATGAAGTGAAAATAAGCAAAAGCACAGTCTTTTGCAAGGTAAGGCCAAGAAGCGTGTATTTTTTGGCACCAAAAGCTTGTCCACAAATGGGTTCCATTCCCATGGCTAAGCCGGAGAGGATCGAGTAGCCCGTGATGTTAGCAAAACCGACGGCTAATGACCCGCCGGCTAACGCTAAATCTCCTAATCTTCCTAAAAATAGCATGGAAATCATAGAACGAGAGTAAAGAAAAAGGCCAGTGATAATCATTGGGAGGGCTATTTTGGCTATGGAATTGGCTTCTTGAATGACAAGAGAGAGGTGTGTGATTTTGTAGGGTTTTTTGGTTTGGTTTGCAGGTTGTTGAGATGTTGGTGTATTGGGGATCAAAGAAGTGAACAAGTAGGATTCTTGAGGTTTGGAGGACATTTTTGTGTTAATGTGTGCGTATGAGAGAGAGAGAGAGAGAGAGATTGGGGGGGTTTGAGAATTGAAGTGGAGATGGTTTTTTATAGTATTTTTCTTGGGACGGCCAATAGATTAAAGATATTGTGCACGTAATCTTACATTTTGAAAGAACATGGGTGTCATTTAGCAAGAGCCGGCCGCCAGGCAGCAACAATAAGCATCGTGCGGCAATTTTTGATTAACTAAGATCTTAAATATGTAAATTCTAAACATATTCAAGTCAAACTTCTT
Organism: Fraxinus quadrangulata; assembly: GCA_903798255.1. Lineage (NCBI taxonomy): Eukaryota > Viridiplantae > Streptophyta > Magnoliopsida > Lamiales > Oleaceae > Fraxinus > Fraxinus quadrangulata. The sequence goes on from CAIGRB010120833.1 coordinate 29,756, forward strand.
ATCTAAAAGTTTATACTTCTTAGGTTTTCTATTGGTAGATAAATTCGGTATCAGTCCCATAATAAATTTTTATTCTAAAAAGAAAAAATAAGACGAATGATTCATTTCTAGGAGTTGAATTCAGTATCTTAGTGTTCATTATGAAGAATGATTCACTTCTTAGGAAAAATACGAACAATGATTCATTTCTTAGGAGTTGAATAATTCATTTCTAGGAATAGCATTGACAATTGACTCGCAAATACCTAGTGCTCATTCTGAAAGTAGTTTTTTTTGGATATGCAAGAAATCCTAATAACAAATGAAGAAGTTATAGAAAGTTAGCATCCTTTCTACTCACTTTTCATCCACGAGAAGAATGAAAACGATTCTTCTTTGAAGCGTTCATTTTAGAAGTGATATTGAAGTAAACGTCAAGTTTCAATGCTATTCTTTTATGGGAATATTGTGTACCCGTGAGACATTTGACAAGAAAATTGATTTGGTATGAATGTTATTAAAGAAGTAATTTGAATACAAAAGTTTGTCCTCTCATTATTGAAAAACTCGGGAAATAAGTCAATCAGGAATTGAACTTTTCGAACTTCTCCACTTTCCATTCTTTTCTTTTCCGTACTTCAATTTGTCAATAGAACTTTGAATCACAATTTGAAAAAACTTGAATTTCAAGTGAAAAAAGAGTTGAATAGAGAGAATTAGGTGAAGATTTATATTAAAGTCTATTCTGAATAATTATATTATCTTGCAAATAGAAACCGAAATTTTTTGAAGCTTAACAACTCCTGTTACATTACTAGTATATCAGAGTCAAACATTTGTATTTTGTACAATGTTTTCGGTTAGAAGCAATTGAAAAGGACAAAAGTCTCTCTTAGGACGGTTTTAGGTGGACCCTATTTGATCAACAGGCCTGTTAAGGCTGCATTTTATTATTTAAATTCTTGTCAATAAAAATTAAATTTAAATATGTAAAATATGTTTTATTTGATTTATTATGTAAACAAGATAGTTTAGCGAAGAATAAAACAATTTATATAATCATTAAAATTAATTATGGTTTAGCAGATTGTACCTACTCATACATTAATTTATTTACCATAGAAACCAAAAGATTATTTGTCAACGAAAACTCTATTCTTTAATTTAAATAGGATAGGGCTCATTTTATTTAATAATTTAAAATTTCATAAAAGACGGTTGGCCAGGGAAAATGCTGAGTTGGGGCACGTGTTAGATTTTTGATTAAAAATGAAATTTAGCCCTTGTTTGGTGGAAATTCAAATTTGATTTTTAGTAGATTTTGATAAAAATTGATGAGACGTGTGGTTAAAAAATTGTGGGTCTCATAAAATGTGTGGTTAAAATTAGTTATTAATTTTAACTTAAATTAAAATCTGAAATTTAATTTTCACCATACGGGCCTTAATCTTCACATAAGTGTTGAAGGTATTAATCCAGTGGATGCCACTGAAAAGGTAGCTGGTGCCGGTCAAGTGAGCACACTAGACCTTGCTAAATAATAGGAAAAACACTGGCCCGTGGGATTAAGTTGAACTAAATACGAACTGGTCAGGGTAGATATCGTTTTGGTCATCGAACCTAAGCCTATTTAGATCAAACTAGTTTACGTCTCTGCACGTAAGTGAACATTTCGAAGTTATATATATATATATAATTTTTATCTATTTTTAATGGCTTAAATATTTACACAAAGTAATTTAACTATAGTATAGTAACCTAGAGCCGTATATAAGAAGGAAAGAAAAATCATTTTAGTAAATATTGTACATCTAAACTATCCGATGGTGTGTTTGAGCCACATTATATATACCATAGCCACATGATATTGTACATCAAATGATTAATACTTGGTCTAAATCATAGCCATTTTGAATTCTTAACTCTTGTGTTGTCTTCCCCTCACAATACATTCATTTCACATTTTTGGAGTGTAAGAGAAAGGACAAACAAAAGGGGTGCATGCATGTGCAATGAGTGTGAACGGTGTGTGATGGATTTTGGCCCCTTGATTTTCCGGGTGAACCGGTCGTGGGTGTCAGCTGGACTTGGAAGAATTAGGGCAATAATCACGCCGGTTTGAATAATGCCATGGAAAATTATGTATCCTTATCTATAAGTCAAGTCTATATGTTGCGAGTTCATGAATGATGCATGCGTGCTATGTATTGACAAAATTGATGGGACAAGACAAAACTTTAAATGCAATTAACATTTATGAGATATTTAAATGCAGTTAACATTTTCCATCATTGTCGATAAGCAGTAAAAGAACGTACAAATTTATAGAAAACATGAATTTTCCGATAATATCTGCCTATGAGTGGTCCAACACAGGTAGATTTGGACACCCCTTGCTGCAGCCTGCACGCCTACTTTCTAAATGTGTATACAATTTATGTAAGCAGGGTGCAATGTACGAATGACATGAATCGTGCCACTTTTTATGGTGATACGTTTGAAGTCGGCCGATGCAATGTACCATTAGTATCATAATAATCTAGATAAAAATAGACAATTTTCATTTTGTACTTGGTAATAATAATCACGTTTGAACCCAACGGATGTGCTACTGAGAATTATGTTAAGACGGAAGCCTACACAAGTAGTTACGTAAAACAAACTTTGGAGCGAGGTACAATTTTGACGATCCTACAAGGATGGAATTTCAGTGATTGCCTTTTACTGGTCTCTTCTTTTACATAATCGATCGCCTTTGATTGTACAAACCTCGAATAAACTAGAACATATTTCCTTGTGCTTCATTTACAATGGAATAGAAGAAACCGATAATAAATTATGCATCAAGATTCTACAATTCCTCAACCATACCAAGAAAATAACCTTCATGTACTGAGAGCATCTTCAAAAAACTCTCTATTTTTAAAAAGCATATTCTATCATTTAAAGAGTATCTAAAAATTTAAAGAGTTAAAATTTTAAAATACTCCAACAAATTCTTTATATTTAATATTTAATTTTACTACTCCCACAAAATATTTATCATTTTTTTTATCTTTTATTTTAACTAACTTTTCTTTAGATTATTTATTATTTTCCTACATTGAAAATTGAAACACTTTGAATGCATTTAATTATAGAAATGTGAGTTTGGATGTCCAAATTTGGAGAGTCAAACTCACTCTCTAAATTAAAATGTTAATTTAAAGAGTATCTTGGAGCATGATTTTAGGTGTTGATTATTTAAAATAGAGAGTAACTCATGTTTAAATAATCTCTTGGAGACAAAGCAATATTCGTCCACTACACCCACTAGAGCCAATTCATAATAAATGCATAATGCCAACGAAGCACATACATGCACACAGTTGATAAAAGCTAATGAGTCAAATATAAACTGAATGCAGGAGGGGTCCTGACAGTAACAAAATCTTTTACATTAAACATAGTGTTCAACATCTTAATAAGACTAGGTTATATCATAGAAGTGCTAGTACTAGGTATACTGTTGAATGCTGGATAACGGATCTAGACACCAGGGCAGATCAGATGAATGTATTCTAATCAAGATCCACATATTTCACGAGCTGAGGGTGATCAACTGCCACCATAAACGATAGCAGCAGATGGCATTATCGACTTGAAAGATAACATAGCAGCAGATGGAAATAATGACTTGAAAGATAACATCAATGACAATATGAAACCAAAGCATAAGTCTGGTAAAAATTTGCTTACTTTTCATACTGCTCAGATGGGGGGACTTCTGTATCACTATATCCGGGACTGTCCACGTTCGCAGGCTTAGAATTTGGGCTTTTATCATCATCATAACCATCAGGGCTAACCCTCTCCTTTTGCTCTCTTCGAGGACTTGGACTTGCACCATGACCATAATCTGGACTTGCAATCTCTCCAGGACTGAGCCCACGGGCATTGCCACCATTGGTCCCATCTCTTCGAGTAACTGGGCTACGTCTAGGGCTGTAATCGGAGTACCTTGCCTTCCTGGGACTTGGACTATGCCCACGATCATATTTAGAGTCCCTTTCCTTTGTACTGGGGCTGCGGCTGGCCCTACGACCATAATCAGGACTTGCCCGCTCTCTACGATATGGACTTGGACTGCGGCCATGACCATGACCATGACCATGACCATAGTCGGGACTTGCCCTCTCTCTCTTGTAGTGACTAGGAGACTGACGTTGGTCATAGCCTCTCCTGGGTGATCTGTCACGAGTTGGGCCTGGGCTATGTCCACTTCGCCTCTCATCATCATCCTTGATAGCATATTCAACACTGATAACTCGATCAAACATTTTACTGCATTTAACACCCAAACAATCACAACAATGCCGCTAACTAATTAAAGGATAAGACATTCAATTTACTTCTTAAACAAAGGTAGGCATAATGAAAACATTAGATTCACAAACATTTCCCAAATGAGCTCACCTCATGTTTGTGGCGTCCAAAGCTTTGGTTGCCTCCTCCTGGGATTCATACTGAATAAAGGCAAAATTCTTGCGGATCCTTACATTCAGTATTTTTCCATATGGATCAAAATGTTTCTCTAAATCTCTTGTCTTTGTATGGTATGGATCAAAATTTATTACAAATAAAGTCTTCGAGGGTCTCGAGTTAGATGGAGGCTTTCTAGAACTCTCGGGCCTCCTGCTACTACGTTCTTGCTGGGGCACAAGGAGGAAGAGTACATTAAGTCGTAATCCCAGAACTTAGTTATACGAAGAAATAAGAAAAAAAAAATAAGAACATATATATATCACCTTTGTCCACTCAACACGCAGCCTACGTCCCTTTCTACCAAATTCAATTCTGTCAAGTGCCCTGATTGCATCCTCTGCATCCCTCTCATCCTCCATGTAAACAAAAGCAAAACCTGAAACCCATAAAACATCTCTCTTAATAAATAATTACCTGTTATGTTAATAAATCATCTATGCGAAGACTCCTTCAGTGAAATGATCGCTGCATTTGAAACAATTTTCAGGCTGCAACTGAGGAAATCTACCGTGACCTGATAACAAAAAGACCAGCTTCACTATCTAGAAACTACTGACCAGTAGAATCAGTGACAGACCTTGGCCAGTGAACTAAGCAATGTCAAGAAACAACTATCGAAAGGTGGATGTCTCATGACATAACAATGAAAAGAGAATGCCTTCTCCATTAATTCTGCTCCCTCAGCTTCGAGGTCTGAAAGTGTAACGTGGAAAAACGAAGGCTGGGCAAAGGTCATGACAAATGAAGGCAATAATGACTTGGGAAAATGTGAGATGGTGATGCCATGGATGATTGAGGCTCTTCTAGGAAAAATAAGAGGACACGTGTCACAGCCAGGAAATGAAATGCAGAAGAACCGTCCATCAGCCATGAATTGCATGGACATTGCATTGTAACCCTGCGCCAAAGAATTAATTGAATATGGGGGTCACACACTTCAAAAAAGATATATATATTTTTTTAAACATATCCTGACACCCCCATTAAACTCAACAAGGAAAGACTGCTATCTGGAGCATGTTTCGGCAGTATTCTTTGCTGAAAGAAGCTCGGTCTTGTGCTGGACTCTCCACTAGCTTGACAGCACTGGTTTCTGAATATTCTGCAGTTTACTTTTCAAGAAATAAAATGTGTATTCACCAGTTGAACACCTTTCCGATCTGCTTGATGTTGTGTTACGGAGACCAGCGACTCGAGCAAGACAGTGAGCAATGCTCCAGCCACAAAAAAAATATCATACATGTGTATAGACTTGCGTTGGACATCGATGGTAGTGTAGGTTGTCAATTCTAAATTAGCACGCTACTCGTACATATTGTAATTCTAAATTAATGTTTCAGTAGCATGGAGTTGACAGCCGTGTTGAGTCCTTCAAGAAGCATGAAAAACTACGAATTTCTTAGCTGTCTCATCTGACAAGGGATATTTGCCTAATTGAGTTAACATAAAGAACTCTATATGTTTTCATGTGTGTCATTTGTTAAGTGGAAAGAATTGTTAACAACTTAGTTGTTTGGTATCTACAGCGGTCAAAAATTATGTTCGGAAGCGTTTAGCTATCTGACAGCTTTGAATGTCCTGCTTTTAAGAAAGCATAGTCCAGGCAAAACAGACTTACCAGCCTTCATATCAACTCGATCAACTTTTCCATATCTCCTGAACAGTCTCTCAAGATCAGACTGCCGAGCATCATACTCAAAGTTTCCACAGAAAATAGGCCTCATTTCAACTTAACACTGATCGTCAAAAACCTGTAACAGGGAGAAATTGAACATGCATTTTTTGTAAGCAACCACACCAAGTTTTAAAGAAAACACACTGATTGACATTTTCTGGTCAATTAGCTTTTTCTCCGGAGTAATATATCGGGACACTTTCTATACTTGACAATACACCGAAATACTACAATTTTGAAGATTTCAAATTAAGAAATAAAATATATTGATATGAAAGAGATCTCCAAAAACAGCATATTTGAAATGAAACTGTAAAATAAGTAGTCATGCACCACTGAGTGGTGTTCTATAGTTCACAAATGGTGTTTGACTAAAACTTAAAAGCAAAAGCCCCAGAAAGATGAGGGATATTTTTCAAATTTACATATTACCCTCAACTATAACTTCTTTTCAATATTTGACCATCTAAGAGAAAATGCAGTTCCATTTTCCTTTTCTAGGTAGGCAAGAAAAAGCAACCAAATAAGGGGATCAGTAATCCCAAATTTAATTTTATAATACCCCAAACAACTTGTTCAGATTTCAGGTTTCTACGGTTCAAGCAATCTAGCGAATAGGGCAAGAAAGACCATCAAGAAATAAAAAGGAAAAAAATCAATCCCAAAGTTACGACTCAAACCAAGAATTAACTTATAACTTATATCCACAATAAAATCTAGAATCATCAAGAACTAAACTTCAGCTAACGCTAACATAACTGTAAACATCACAAATAATTCAAAAGAAATACATAAAGAGAATCAGATTTATCTCTAAACCGTCTAATAGAGAATTAAAAACCAAGCTTCAAGTTACAGATCCGAATGAAATGGAAATTACAGATTTACGAACTACAGAAAGATGACATCTTGATGTTACCTTCGAAAATTTTGAAACCCTGGACAGAGAAAGCTCGATGAGTGAGAAAATATCTTCTAAAATGGATTTTAAAATACTTAAAGAGCTCGTCAGCTGATATTGGGAAATTCGCACCTACGGTCCCCAAACTTTACATTTTATCGTCACTGTGTCTCCAAAATAAATTTTGGGGAAAAATGTATGATGAAATGGTGATTTTTTTAAAAATTGCGTAGTTAAAAAATGAGAAAAAATTCGAATTTACGTTTAATATTATTTTATTAAAAATATGTAATTAAAAATTAAAAATTAAAATTTTATTTTTCAAAAATGTAACCCAAACAGGAGCTAAATGAGGTCCCCACTTGAAGAAGTAAAATTTTATAGGGAAAAGGCATCTTTGTTTTAGCAAAAAAATAAAAAAATGATCCCTTTCTTGATAGTAGGTTTATGGCCATTATTCTTCTGATTATTGTTCTTATGGTTACCTTTGTTATTTTTTTTTTTTTTATGATAGTTGTGATTGGAAGATCTTTTCAAATATGTCTTACTTACTCGTTCCACACTACCACTCCATAGAGATGTGTTCATTAGTATTACTTGTTTCACACTATCACTCGATAGAGATGAGTTCAATAGTATCCAATTGCTCCTATGAGAATTATATGATGTCATCAATTGGTTAAAGGCAAGGAATTAAGAATATTATGAACAAGAGAAGATTTAGAAATTGGGATCTCGAGTCGACAATTTTCATGTACTCTATAATACCTCCCACACCATCATATGCCACCCATGTTGATCTATCCATAAGTTCTCCAACATCTGCTTTTAAAGACGATTAGTACTTCTCGGGTATATTGTAAAAAAAATTTGTCTTGGTACGACACCAATGAGATTACGAGAAATTGATCTTTTCATTATCGTTAAGCATAAACCAACCTTTTCCACTTCTCATATTTCACTTTGTCATTAGTAGAGCTTGCTTAAGTTGGGTTAGCATGCTCTTCCTCGCATAAAGCTATGTCAAGATATATCAAACCGAGTAGAATCTCAATATTTTATTTCCATCACTTAAAGTAGCTTGATTACCGACACTAAAGGTGCAAGATACAATTAAATATATGGAATTACAAATAAGAGCAAAAGATAAATATTGTTGACAACCGACCTTTGAGATCGATAAATACAGTTTGATGTATACTATGAGCATGTGCTGGTGTGAGTTCGATATGTGAGGTATGCTCGGTTAATGTAGTTAATCGAGGTCGAGGGGAATATAATAATTGAAGATCTCTTACATATTGTACTAATGGTCAATCAGCAAGTAACACATAAAGGGTCTTGCATCGGCGCCCACTATTTGCTCCAATGGGATGCTTTAGCTTCTTTTCCTAGGTAACTTATTAATTGCAGGGGACCACATGTAAGGTTAACTCATGATGACCTGACAAGTCGAGCTCCTCAACCAATTCGAACATGTCAGTAGTGTACTTTCTCAATTCGGTACTGTAGCTGATAAGATATGAAATAAATGATACATACATATTTATCCCTATAAAAGGAAAGGGAAAAGAAAAAAAAGAGAGAGGACACCTCCACGTAAAAAAAAGACCCCTCAAATTCATATTTCAAATATCTCCTATAAAAAAACAAAGGGGATCTTTGATACCGGACTCTTGTAACCAAAAATTTACAAATATCAACAAAGTTGTTGTTTATATTCTAAGTTGGCTTGAATTTTATGTATACAATTTTTGACGTCGACAAATATGAATAGCATTATTCTCACCGGAACTCAAGGTGTACATTATAAAATCACTTTTGGACAGAAAATATACGACTCAAATCAGTGGAAAACATGTAACTTAGAAACAAAGTCCCAAAATCACAATTTGTTTTCACAATTACTTCATGCTCTCTAAATTAATTTTCTCTCGTGTATTAAATGTTCGTCTCTCTCACCTTATAGCGTTGTTACATCTAATTCCACACAACATATAATGATAAGCTATTTCTTGAAAATATATTACAATTATACTAAGATAAATTATTTGATCGAAAACAAATGCTAGATATCACAGAATATTTTTCATTGGACTTAACATTCACTACGACAATGTCAATGTGGGCATTCCATGACACGAGAAAGAGCAAAGATTAGAGTAAAAATATCATAAGAAATTGCTACAATAATTATTTAATCAACATGATGTTCTACAGAATAATATATAAGATCAATATCCACTTAATACGACTTTAATTATAATGTTTAGTAGTCTACCTCAATTTTAAAACCAGTTATTCAGTACAACAATCATAAAGAAATTTGATGCTGCTCAATTCAGTTTAAATATTTCTTCATGATCATCTTCTCCAAAAGGGCCAAAGGCAAGCAAAGATTCCAGATATTCCACGTCATCACGCTGTAAAAACAATTAATATCAAAATATTTATGAATTTAATTTCTAGAACATGATTTTCAAGATAATTAATTTTAAAGAAATGATGAAGCAATTAACTAAATAGAGACATACCTCATCAGAAGATAGAAAGGTGTTACTGGGCTCAGTAGATGTGCCACATTGTTGAAAAATCAAATTACTTCCCCCACTTTGATGCTACAATCAACGAAACATTATCGAAAACAAATTCATTAAAAAGGTTGAGCAAACATCGCACATACGTTATAAAAAGTAAAACTTTAATTTAGTCAAGTGCGAGTCGTGTTGATCAATGAATGGTTTTTACGCACCAAATGTATGTATGCAAAATTAAATAGTTCTCAGTTGAGCCATTTTACTTAAAAGCTCAAAGCGGTGAAAGGAATAAATCTATATATAATTACATTTATATTTAGAACGCGTACCGTACATGGTAGTGAAGCGCGTGAGAGTTGTCATATACGAGTGATAGATAGTGAGAATTTAAACATAATATCTAGTAGATTAGTAATCAATTTATTTACTTTTGCGAAAGTTCTCAACCATAATTTGAACTTGCATTAAACATGCCAAAATTATTATTTGTTGACTTATTTGACATAATTTTTGGTCTTGCTTTTGCTTTCTTTAGAAGAGGTTTTGAAGAAAGTTATCCTAGTTCTGTAAAAAAAATTCTAATTAAAAGAAACGCATTCATAAAATTAGTCAAACGAGTTCAAAAACAGCTTTTGGATCTCAAAAACCTTGCCAAACGGCCATGTAGAAAATTAAACACCAGATAGAAACTTGCCTGGCTGGGAGTTCGCTCGAAACTTGGGACTGGGGGAGAGCCTTGCCACTTATTCATACCACCAGAGATGTTGAAGTTCACAACATTTCCACCTCCATTTTGCTGCACATCAAAAAATGATTTAGGATACAAATGTCATTGTTAAACTATCTCGTCTAAAAATTTAAATTAATGGAGAAGGAATTCATTTATATTTTATGTTCAATGCACCCATCAAGATGATTTTCAAGATAATCATTTATGAAGAAATGATAGATGAAAGACATACCTCGTTCAGAGATAGAAAGGTGTTACTGGATTCAGTAGATGTGCCACTTTGTTGAGAATCAATCAAATGAGTTCCACAACCTTGATTCTATACCCACAAAAAAAAATTTATGGGAAAGAACTACATTAAAAATGGTCGAGTAATGAAAGATCTTTCAATCCTAATAAAAAGTGAAGTTTTTAGATCAATAAATGGTTTTTATGCTCCACAAACACGTCCACTACGCATTAGTGGCACACGTGAGAGATGTTATAAACGAGTGATTGTGAGAATTTGAAATATGATCTTTGCCGCCTCTATAAGGTAGCAAACATAGAGAGATTTTGAACATATGATCTAGCAGATAAGTAATAAAGTTGTAGTTCTATTTACTTCTGCAAGAAATTTCAATTTTGAACTTCCATGAAACCTAGCAAAATTAATATTTGAAGAATCTAGAAAATTAAATACTAGATAGAACTTGCCTGGCTGGGAGTCTGATCGAACCTTGGGACTGGGGGAGAGGCTTGCCACTGATACATACCACCAGAGAAGTTGAAGTTCATCACATTTTCACCTCCATTTCGCTGCACATCAAGGGTCTTAATTAATTTAGGCAACAGAAAACGATTCGGGACTTATCAAATGTATCGCCAAAATGTCATATGGTCTCCTCTAAAAGTTTAAACTATTCGAGTGGGAACTCATTTATATTTTATGTTCAATGCTCCTCTCTCCGGTTCACTTTTTCATCTAAAAGACAAAGACGGGTAGCAATGTATGTAAAGTAGCATATGAGAAATGAAGATTAATTAATTGGGTACCTTTGGCTGAGAAGATTGAATGACCACTTGATTCGAGGCAGTACCTTCGTCCAGTGATTTTTGAGTAGACAATATATCCATGTCTGGCAGATCATACATTTGAAAGAATACAGAATCATTTTCCCCATTCTCAACACTATCTAGCATGGGTGGATCTGAAGGAAGAAAAGGAGAAGAAGTGTCTTGAATTTCATCAAATACAGATGACCAGCTGATATCTTCTTCCAACAGACCAGAATTGCCACTGTTTTTGCAGTGGGATTTGCCTGTAAAGTTGGTAAATTTATCCAACAAATCTGAACCCTGACCATGTTCCTTGTGGGCTGCAGATTCAGTAATCAGTCCAATATCAGATATTCTGTAACCAACATAATTGCTCACGGGGCTTAAATTTGTTAAGGCAGAAGAAATATTTGAAGTCCCAATGTGTTGGTAGGCTGGAATTTTATTATTACTCAGACCCCCCACGCCAAGTGTAGAATCACCAAAACTAGACAGGCCATTGGTGAGATATTGTGGTGCTGCAGTTTGGTGACTCAAAAGACTCCCTTTCAAAGAAGGGTTCGCCAGATAATTACTTTCCCCGTTTGACGTCAAAAGACTTCGTCCATTGAAATGTGTTGGCGATTGGGTTGTGAGGTAACTAGAAAAAGTTTCTTGACTATGAAAGGATGCATTAACACTTTGAACATGTTCCCCAAAACTCCGCTGGAACGATTGTCTTGGATTTTGGTTTCGGCTGAATTTGCTGATCGTTGGTACTGAACGGTTTCGTGATGATAATTGTGATCCAAGAAGAGACTTGCTAACCAAATTCTGATCAGCAGAACGATGAATTTTGTAGCTTGCATCAGAAACTCGTTTTAAGAAGATCCGATATTTCTGCATTTTCAGAAATAAACTAATTATTTATAAAGAAAGAAATTATATTCAAGCAACAACACGGAAATAAAGAATAAAATAAGGCATATGATCCAAAAATGGCAAAATATCCTTTTCTGGAAAATTATATTCATTATAATGGACAGGTATTTTCGATAATTCTGCTACATTTATTAACTTTTTTCCTTTTATGCATAGGCTTATTAAGAAAAGGCATAAATGAAATAAATAGGTAATTATGGGAGAATTATAGAGTATCATGTAACATGAAAATGAGTACCTGGAGATGACTTGCCACATTTTCCCTAGTTAATCCCGGAACATTCATGACCTCAAGAATTCTTTTCGGAACAGCTCCTGCATAAATTAACAATATATAAATCAAGAAAGAGCCCACAAACTTATGTGTATAATCGCGCGACCGGTTATAAACAAATAAAATCCCCATTGAGATCAAAGTTAGATCAAAGTTAAAACGAACGATTCCCCCACTATATTTATACACGTGTGAATACACAAGCGCGTGATAATAAAAATCTTAAACCCGCATTCTCAAGATCAAATTTAAAATGAACCATTCCCGCGCTATATACACGCGCGCGCACAAGCGCGTAGTTATAAACAACAAAAACCCGCGTTCTCAAGATCAAATTTAAAATGAACGATTCCTGGGCTCCATACATGCTTATTAGTACATTAATTAAGAAAAAACCGAGGGAAATTTAAGCTTACTCTCGAGGCCAATGCTTCGAAGGGCTTCCAAGAAACGGTCGTGGAGTGAAATTGTCCAATTAACCTTGACCTTCTTCGATTTATCCCCTGAATTTCCCTCTCCCTTTTCGTTTCCCTCTTTTATTGAGGATTTTTTTCTGGAGTATTCCTGCTTAGTATGCCTATCTTCATTGACAGACGATCCAGAAACTGCGATTAAATCCGAACTTTTGTAGGTTTCCTCAATTACGAATTGATTTTGCTTTTTCTTATCTGCAAATTGCCACAAATCTCTTAAATTATCAGAACATATTGGCTTCATTAAGAAAAATGCAGCCCCATTCTCCATTCCTTTCAATTCAATACCTTCTTTGTCATCAGCAGACATTACTGCATAATTAGATAAAACACGTTAGTAAAACAACTTTAAAAATTCTTCAAAGGGATTCATGAAAAACGCAATAGAAATTGTATTTAAAAGGAGATTTAAGTTCTACCAAAATTATGTTTTGAAGGTGGCCTCATTCTAAGAAGTAATCTTTTCGTTGAAACTCAGAAAAATAGAGTGACTTTATATAATGTAGTTCTAATAAGAGTAGGGTTTTTGATGGAAGCAAAACTCACAGCCTACAGGCAACTTGAATTCTTGTGCAATGGCTTGTTGTAGTTCAAACCCATTCATATCTGGCATATGAACATCTGTCACAACAAGATGGAATGCGCCTCCTTTGATTCGGAGAGTGCATAAGGCATCAACTGGGTGCTTGACTGTGACAACTGGAATTGATGCAAAAGAAAAGACCATTAATTAGTTCTAGTTAGAAGTAATTAATTCCATTGACAGAAGGATATTAAATCATGAAAATGTGTGATAAAGAAATCGTATGTATATAATCTAAATTGATTATATGAATAAAATATTTTCATCTCAAGTTACTGTGATTAAACACTGGGTTCATCGAGTTGGCATGTTGGTTTGCTTTTATTAAAATAGAAAGGGGGTGAAAAAGAATAGGTCAGTTTTTCTTTTTATTAAATAAAAAATAACCAGGTTTTAATTAGATCTATGTATCTAATGTAAACACGCACCGGACCATAGGAGCATATTTGGTACAATAGACCCGATTTGTCAATCTCTTTCTTATTTCAAAATGTGTTCTAATCGAATGTACTAAACATGTCATAGGAACAAAACATAAAAGAACGGACTCCATTTGGATGATCTGTTCTTGTCAATGGAGACTTTTAATGAAACTTTTTGTTACGGTATGGTAATAAAGAGAGAGAAAACCAAAAAAAGGATAGATAATTGTCTCTCGAGAACAAACAAGAAAACATGCATGCAAAATCTTGAACAACAAACGTTAGTGGAAACCTTAAATTGAGGAAAGGATAATTAAGTTCAATATGTGTATACCTGCATAGTTCCACTTCCTGAGTATGGCAGAAATTACAGAAAGACATGTTGTGTCATCATCTACAACCAAAATGCTGATGACTTCCTCAGATTTGTTCATGTTTCTTAAAATGATTTGTCTCACTCTCAGTACTTCAATTCTGTCAACAACAGTTAACAAAATGCATATTGCATAGTACTTTATGTAAGAAAGAGAGGAAGAGAGAGATTACAGAGGGTGATTAATTTATGTCAACTGTGTGGATGTGGAGAAGATGATGCAAGAGTCTGACAGGAAAAAAAAAAAAAAAGGCAATGCTTCATGGGGATTTCATCTTCTTTTGCTTTCCCACCCTAACATGACCAGAACAGAAAACAATTTTCACATTGAATTTGGATTTACGGCGGGTTTTGTTTTACAAATAATTGAAGGCGAAAATCTGAGACTGGGATTAACATTTAAAGCAAAATGCCTCATTATAAAAGATCTAAATTTAGTTTGAGAAATTTCTTTGAAAAAATCTTGAATTTTAATTTTATTCCTATTTTGAGGATTTATTTCCACATTTGAAAGTGATACGAGTCATATTAGCATGTACTTAATTTGAAATATCATGGCTTTTACATGGAATTTTGTACAATCAACTAAAATGTAATTTTATTCAACAATGTACTGACTATAATATTCTTATTTATATTTTTGAGTTAATATATTGCTCGCTAAGACACGATGTTAATTGTTTACTACTTGACATTTACGAAATAAAAAAAAAACAAAAGTTGTTGTGAGTTAATAATATGCTAAGAAATTATTTTAATTATTTACACAAACAAAAATGACTATTAGTCAAATAAATGAAGCATGTATTAATGTCGGAAATAACTGAAATAACGACAAACCGCAAAAAATTTAATATGCATGCAATGCATCCTTAATTAGTTAAAGTGTTACTTTATACTTTTCGTTGTACGGAAAGAAAATTTTTAAATAGCTTTATAAGTGTTTCGCCAAGTTAAAAGATGTTGCATATTTAACTTTATTTTCTTCATTTGATTTTGATGAGTACTTGGTGTATGTACGTGTTAATAAGTACGTCTTTTGTTTTATAGTATGCAATAGTATTGAATAATATTAAGATTTAGAATATATGAATTTATAATAATTAATGAAATTATTGTATATATGTAACATCACAAATATTTGTCACATATTGAATTCTTCCAACTTTTTCAACACATGGTATAGTTGGTATTTTTTTAAACCCATCAACACTTTTTTTTTTTTTTTCCTTTTATTTCTATTACCATCAGTTTAACCTCAATAATTAAAGATTTTCTAAATGATTTAATGGGCGAAGCAGGAAATGTTGAGAATGAATTAATACTCTTGAATTTTCTATGTTTCACATTATCATTTATATCCACAGTAAACTTACATATATATTTATCATTTATTGGATGTGTTTATGTATATGAGTTTCTCCTCTACCAAAAAATAAAATTTTCCCCAATCGTTTTCTTTTAATTACTTTGACGACGATCGTTTTAATTCTGTAAACATTTTAATAACAAAAAACGTCATTTTTTTTCTCTATTACTAAACTATGTAAATTGTCATTTTTAAACAGTAATTTTTATTTTAATATGAGACAAGATATAATTAGTAATTATAATAAGTTTGGCAAAGTTTAAATTTTAATTTAAATTGGTCGAGTGTACTTTTTATTCAAAAATTTTGTAAGACGAACAATTTATTACTTATTACTCACACGTTTGTAAAATTCATAATTTATAAGTACTATCAAACAAGCACTTAATGTAACATGAGATAAGACTCATCTCAAGATGACACTGATAAATGTCTAACATACCGAAAAGTCAAAAGAAAATCTCATGTTTGAGACGTTACTTTTTAACTTTTAAACAAATCATCCTTATCCCTAGACCACCTAAAATTATTATCCCATCATGACCCTTTAATAGGTTAAATAATTGAATAAAATTAACAAAGAAAAACAAGTATAATATTATTTGCGGTCATTTTTAATACTATCGACTTTAACTTTCGAAATATGTTTCTTCGTATAGAGAGGGAACGTGTCACCTTAACTCGAAATGCTTTAAAACTTGTGATTATTTAATTATTGAGATATCAGGATTAAAGGAGACTTCTGATGACCGGCTAAAATAATATTAAGTTTTTCTTCTAAACCATCAGAATCATTTTATTTTTTTTAGAAAATATGTCATACTTCAAATTGTTGGAAACTACCTAACTTGATAAATGAAACCTAAGTTCATGGGGGCATGTAGATAACAATTTAAATTAAGGAAAGTACAAAATGCACACTCGATATAGGGTATATTTACACTTTACATACCATGTATATGTATACTTTACGTAATATGTTTTCTAAATTTACTATTTACATATTATATTTTACTAGATGATAATAAAATTTACTAAATTTTTTTTTAAAATTAAACTGAGGTTTTTTTTTTTATATTTAGCTATTTATAATGATATATTTGTAAAATTTTCAGCAAATAATGCTTTAGTAATCAGTATACAAAATATAATGTGTAAAATATTAATTTATAAAACACGGTATAAAAACCTTAAAACCCTATATGTTATACCCCGAGTTTCTCATTGGGACTTATTTACAAAGTTTGAGAACTTGAGGACTGGATTGTAATTAGTTCAACTCTAGGGAACAAAATAGAAATTTTGAAAAATAAGATTTAATTGAATGAATTTTGAAATTAAGGTTTATTGACAATATTAGTTAGTTGAGGATAGAAATGAAATCAAGGACTTAGTTGCAATATTTGAAAATTTTAGGGACTAGATTGTAATTTAGGAAATTTGCTTCTTCTTCTTCTTCATTTTTTTGTTTTTTTTATTTACACAATTGAAGTATATTTTTTAAGGTGACCATGAGATATTATTTGAGGTTGAGAAGCATTTTTGTAAGTTTAGCACGTCGAGGACTAATTAGCAACTTTGGTAAACTTGAGAGACTAAAGTGAACGTATATAAATATAATGAATTAAGGTTTTTCAAGTGAAATAATATTTTTGAGGTTGGAATAATGCATACAATGTGTTTGGTTTAGTTTGAATATTTTCATTTATAACATATAAACCTATTGGGCTAAAGCCCACAACAATAGAAAAATGAGGAAATTTCAAATCTAAGACTTTTAACTACGATTCATTTCAAAATTAAGAAACAAGATTTAAAATTTTAAAAATCTGATATTAATAATTTTATTTATGAAATAATTTTAAATATTAATAGTTGGAAGATTCAATAAAAAATGCATTTTATTAATAAAATATATTAATGTCAAAATCTTATACAATTTAATTACAAATTATCAAATTAATTGGTCACAAATTTTTTCTCGATCACGTATAAAAAATTCTATAAATCACAAATTATTTTTGATTAGAAATCAAAAATTTTATAGGCACAATTTATACATCGTTCACAAAATCATAAATTTTATAAATCACAATTTATATAACGGTCACGAATTATCAAATTAATTGGTCACGAGTAATTTTTCGATCACAACTTAATAATTATAACTCACATTTTTTAAGTCACATATTATTTATTGATTACAATTAACCAAATAATTAGTGACAAACACCCAGTATCTCATCCCCATCCACCACCACCATCAGCACAAAATCACCATTACAGCAACGCAAACCACCCCGTCCCCAACTCGTATAATCTTAGTTCCAATCTTCTATTAGAATTAATGAAATTTCGTGGAATTTTTCTATTAAATTCTTTTTTAAAAAAGAAAAAAAATTAAATGGGACGGGCGAGGCCCTTGTAACCCGTACCCGTACCCGCCCCATCCTCAACCCGAATACCCGATTAAGTGGGCAATCTCTGTCTCATTCGGGCGAGACCTCGCGAATATCGGGTTTGACGATTTTTTTTTTTGTCATCCCTAAATATAGCCAATACTAATATGAATAAAAATACATAGACATGACACATATTATCCACAATCAGACGCTACCCGACGTCAGAAATTTATAAATTATGAAAATTTTATATGGATCCAATATATGGAGACTAAACCAAAGTCTCCTGCTAACTAGTCATTTATGAAGTAAACAGGTGTGCTTATGATATCGTTTATAAAGTATCAATCATAAAAAAGATTCACATGAAACATAAGGAATCCCTTTACATTTAAAACAGTAGGTTCCCTAAAGTTTCCCATTGCGGTATAATTTATAAGAAAAAATTGCACAACTGGTCCTGGACTATTTCCACTGGTAGGTTGGTCTCCAAACTTTAAAAATGAGGAAGCAGATCCTCAATCTTATACTATAATTGCACGATTGGTCCTAAATGATGGAGATCTTCAGAATTCTGCATTAAATTGTCATCTAGCCCTTATGTAAAAATGTCTCATTCCATAAATTTTGTACCGGTTAACGAGAGGAAGTAAAATTTGACTTGGTTCAATTAAACCTTCAAATCACCATTTGGTTATCACCAACAAATAAGTAAATAAGAAAAGACAAAAAATGAATATAATTACGATGTTACGACTAAATATGCATTACAAGACTATCGCAATCAATACATGTGAATATGTTGAATTGCATATTTACTATTTACCATTTGAGTTTAATACCAATTTAGCTACATTACATTACTTTATCCAATTGCAAGACTCTAATTTGTGTCACGCACCAATTATTTATTCAATATTGTTCCCTTGAGTTGATGTCCTACATTTCAGGATTCACTTTCAAGACTCTTATTTTGTACTAATCAACACTGAGTCGCAATCTTATGTATAAAGCAAAAAATCTTGTTCTATTGTTGTTCTAAATTTTTGACTTTTTTAACATAAAAAAAAAAAAAACTAGAACAGTACTTGATTTTTCCCATCGAATGTTCTGAGTTGTTCAACTTCGGTAGCTTAGAAAAATAAAAAATAAAAATTTGATGGTCAAACTAATTGCAATCGTGTAGGGACCAACATTCGATTAAGTTTAAATTTTGAGATTAATTTTGCATAAAATAAAATGCAGTGATCAACATAAAATTTAATAAAAGTTTAACAAAGACTAGTATTTTCGTGCAAGAATCAAGATTATAAGGGGTTGTACTCTTCATGTTTTGAGTTTTGAATTTATTTTTGGTTTTGTGTTTTGAGTGTCATTTTGAGATTGTTAAAAATGTGTTTTTTTTTACATGTTGAAAAATTATATTGAAAACACCCAAAACACATTTTGAAAATTTTAATTCAATTATAACTGAATTTTCTTTATAAATTTTTAACTTATTTTTAAAAATGTATTTTCGAAAATGAAAAAGATAATGTGTTTTTACTATTTTAAAAAATCGAAAACACAAAACAGTTTGAAAGTAATAAAGAGAACGGATCCTAAATAATTCGTTCCCTGAATTTAGTCACCCCACTTCATCAACGTGCTTAGAATTTAGCACGTGGTCCACGCGTTTCCGTGGGAAAACTACCGGATCCTGTCAGCCATTAACTGTCAACCCGTGTGTTGATAATCGGGTCAAATCACAAACGTCACTTCAAAGCTTTGTTTTCTTTTGTTTTTCTTGTAATCAGTACTGTATCTTATCGAAACACCACTCACTTCGCAGTTTCCTCCATTGAATACGAACTTTCTGTAGTAGTACCTACATTGACTTCTGATTAAATATTCATTTGTCTTTTTGTTTGATATTTTGTTAATCTACCATCATCATCAGTAAAAAAAAGTCTAAACGTCCACCTCACCTCAGCTCAATTACACGAGTCGACTGCTTATCCACTTACACCACTTGTACCTGGCACTCTAGCCAGCTGGGCACCTGTCAAAATCCCACTTTTCTTAGTCAGGTTAAAAAGTACAAACCGTGGGCAGCTCCCCCAGCTGGCCTTTTCCGCGTCCAAAACGTAAATAGCTTACCACATAAATACATGAAATCATACACAAAACAATTCTAATCAAAGCAGTCATAAGTTATAAGCAGCTTTTCCAGATCAATGGATAATTTCAACAAGTTCTACTCGGACCCAGTTTTTCAAGTACAAGATTTCTCGTCCTTAACTGAAGCACCAGAGTCGTCATCTTTATCTGATACTGGCATTAGCGTTAGCAGAGCAACTTTTTCTGATGAGGAAGTTTTGTTAGCTTCAAACAACCCGAAAAAGCGTGCCGGGAGGAAGAAGTTCCGCGAGACGAGGCACCCGGTTTATCGGGGAGTAAGGCGGAGGAACTCTGGTAAGTGGGTGTGCGAAGTCAGAGAACCCAACAAGAAGTCGAGAATTTGGCTGGGAACTTTCCCCACAGCGGAAATGGCCGCGAGAGCTCATGACGTGGCGGCAATAGCGCTTCGCGGGCGGTCAGCATGTTTAAACTTTGCTGATTCAGCTTGGAAGCTACCGGTTCCGGCCTCCACTGATGCTAAGGACATTCAGAAAGCTGCAGCAGAAGCGGCCAAGGCATTTGGGCAACCGAACTCCGAGTCGGGTGCGAGAGAGGAAGCTACCGCTACATCGCCGGAAAATGTGTTCTTTACCGATGAGGAGGCTCTTTTTGGCATGCCGGGATTGATTGACAATATGGCCGAAGGGTTGATGGTACCTCCACCTCACTGTGGCATGGACACTGATGTTGTGGATGCATGTGCTGACATGTCTCTATGGAGTTATTCCATTTAATTTTTATAAACTATTTAATATATTGAGTTTGTTTAATTAGTTTAGGGTCCTCCATAGCCGTGCTTGGTTTTTTGATTTACTAGTACGGATAAATGAGATGGATAAATATGATTGTATAATGCGCAAAAGAGTACAAAAGTAATTATTAGTTCCTGTCATTTGGGAGTTTGGAATTTCGACATTTCACTAGTTGATTGTCTGATAAGGTGTAGTGTGGTGCACGTATATAATAATTAAATAAAAAATTTCAAATCTTGTGTACTTTTTACCTAATAGCAAGGTGAATGTGTTTTTTTTATCAAATGAACTACTAATATCCCATATGAGATCGAGTAATTTTATAGCCCCCAGAGGCTTTTAAATAAATTCCTCCACAGAGTTGAGTGGAGTTCAGATAACTTGTCTTAGATTTTGTAGGACAATTGCAGATATGTACTCCACAGATGGGTCCAAAAGTTATAAATGTGTTGGGTCCAAGTTATCAAGAAAATTTGTTGTCTACTATACGCGTGAAACTCGTAAGCGTATGGAATCGTTGTACAAGTAATAAGATTTGTGAGTTAAGAAAATCGTTCGCAGGAGGAATGAGATCTAATTTGTAGTTCAATAACTATTATTAAATTCGAAGTATTATGATATCAAAATAGATAGTTTATATGTAATCTATATTAATCATATTGCCATTTAATTCAATTCTTAATTCGTAATATAGTAAATTCATGCATTCAAGACAATCGATAATCCATTGTTATTCAATCTTTTCCAATATTTATTAAACTTATGTTTAACACGACTCAATCATATTCCCAGTCCGAATTCATATGAAAAACATGCATTGATTCACAGGATTTATCACACACGATTGCACATACCATAAATATTATTCCTAATACCTATTGTCCATGTGTTGATTTTGCCGCGTTCTAAACTTATTGTAAGTATTCATACACTACAACAAGCAACTTACTATCTAATTGACGATCAAGCAATCAAATAGTTCAGTGATAATGCAAAACTAATCAATAAATACTAAATTAATTGTCTTGAATTAAAATAAATAAATAATTAGGGCTCATCATTCATCCAATACAATGAAAAATTTAGCTTAACATTCTTATAATTAAATTACACAAGAATAATTGAAAAAATATCACCCAAAAAATAAGAGAGATGGAAGAAGTAGGAAAAATCAATGTCCTTGACTCAAATATTCAAACCGAGCTATAAATTTTCAAAATCCTTGTATGATTCGCTTTGAATTGATATATAAACTTATTTTTCGCCTCCAAAATATGAAGAATACGATGAAACTTATGTTCAATGGAGGTCTCCAATATGTATTTTGCTGTTAGGTATTTGTAGGGGTAGAAAATTGGTTGAAGCAACCTTAAGAAAGCGTTTAGTCCCCCACAAAGGATGAGTCTTTTTTCCTTCTCGCGAACCACAGTTTTCTTCCAGATCAGCCAAATTATGCCGTTCCCGGTGCAGACTGCAGAAGGTCAAATAAAAAAAAAAGCCTATCGCTATTCCTTTCCTCCACCGAAAAATCTTTGTAGACAGAGCCAATCATTAGTTCCCAACCGTGGGGTGGGTCAACTATTCAATCAAATGATATTGAGCATGCAATAGGGCATTCGTCCATCAAATAGCCGAAACAGGCCGCATGTGTTAAACATATAGACAGTCGTGTTTCTATTTGATTGTATCGAAACGTCCAAATTGATTTCCAAAAGAGTTCCAGTCACGTAAGGAAAGTTGTATTCGCGCGCAAATTTTTTTTCTGCACAAAAGTCAGTATTTTATTCATAACTTTCTCTCCCAAAATCCGATTTAGGCGATTCAAAGTACGTTGAAAATCTAACTCAAAGGGTTACAACTTTGATAGAAATAGAATTTTTCTAATTTGAAACTTTACAATGCCAAAAATGGGTCTCAAACTTCGGTTAAAAATTTGGAATATAACATTTGCGATTGAAAATTGATTTTAATAATATTTTGATCATATTTCATTCATTTTTTGAGTTCTAATTTCATCCAATCGTCTCCTAGCAATCTTCAAAATATCATCTTGTGGTCCGAATCAACTATTGAATATTTGCAAATTGGCCCTGAAACTTTTTATTTGATACAATTGTGCAATTTTTCGCTATCTTGACATTTTTTTCTCCAATTCTTCATCAAACATTGATTTTTACCTACAAAATAAAATATAACACCATTTCGGTAGTATTTTATCTAAAGAACGATAAAACATCATCATTTAGAACCTTGAATAAGTATAGAAACTACACTTATCATCTACAAAATTTGTCAAACTAGTTTGTTTTCATCACATCAAGATCTTAATCTTGTGGTTAACATTTATAGACTATTAAGCTTGTCACAACTGACAACGCCATTTATTAAAAAATTTACTTGAAAACGTACTTTTAAAAGTTTATATAGTATTGACATTGAGATGTAGTAATATTAAAAAATTACATTTACAACTTCTAAATAAAGTTTCAAATTTTAAAGAGTTTTAACTTTGAAATTACAAGGCATGCTTGGACTGGAGGTTTCAACCTTACGTAGATAAGTGATTCGACTTCTCAAATTAGACGTATATGAACTTCAATCATTGCAACACCAAGCATGGTTTTAAAGAAGCTGACTTTGATGTCATTTTAAGAATGAATTTTTTAGTTGCAAACGGTGCTCCAGTTGACTGTGTTTTCGTAAAGAAGTTGTATTCAAGAGATCGGGACAGCTTGAAATTGTTCTCAATTGGGAGAAAAGAATTCTTTTGAGAAAAGAAGTTGTATTAAGAATCATTTTGTAGACCTTGCGAGATAAATAGTTGTATGCTAAGTTTAGAAAGTATGAGTTCTGGCTTGACAAAGTTTCTTCGTATAGTGTGTTTATGTAGATCTCGTAAAGGCAGAAACAGTGGTGAAATGAAAGCGCCCAACTAATGTGACAAAAGTACAAATTTTCCTTACGACTAACTAGTTAGACTCGAAAGAACTCTAAACCCCTTTTTGTACAAATTTATTAAAACTCATTTTTCATTAAACTCATTTTCAATCATACATTCTCCCAATAAAAAACTTGCACCTAGACTCATAATTTTTCATCACTTTTTAACTAAATTTGTTCAGAAAATTACTTTTCACGAATTATATTCTAAAAAATTTACATCAAACATGTCCTATATTGGTGTAGACTGAGTAATGTGAGAAGAGTGTGTGAGAGTTGAAAAATAGATTGGCTTTTATTCCTGTACTCACTCTTCCATATCCAGTGAAGAATTTGTGGTTTAGAGTGATGTTTCAGGATTTGGGTTGTGTTCTAATGAAAAAGGGGAAGGTTATAGCCCATTCTTTTGGACAGCTGAAAAAGAATGAACTAAACTACTCAATACATAACTTCGAGTTAGCTGCAGTGATGTTGACACTGAGGATTTGGAGGTATTACTTGTATTGGGAGAAAATGAAAGATATTTACTAATCACTAGAGTTCGAAGAATTTTTTGTTTAGAAAAAAAAATTGAATTTGATACAGGATACTGTTAAAAGGTGATGGAGACACTCTTAGTCAAAAGATAAGTAGTTCTTCAACTTATCTCGACAGTGTGTACTTCTTTGATTTGTGAGTTTAGAAAATTGAATGTTCAGTTATCAACAATTGCTACTGAGGCACGATTAGCTAAGTTTTAGGTGAGGTCTAGAATTACTTGCCATAAAATTATTGTGCATAATTACAAAAAGTTTTGAGTTTATATATAAGTATTTTATTGTTAGGATGTGTGATTAAAAATGAATTTGAGAAAAAAAGAATTTTTAAATCATGAAATCAAATTAGAATAAAGCCACTTGGGCTAGGGCTCATGTGGTCCGGGCCATATGGCAGCTCTCGTCAAATTAAGGCTAAATTCACATTGAAGTACAAACCGTGGGCATTCACTCTCCAGCTGGCACTTTCCGTGTGCAAACTGCAAAATTCGCGTACTGAGCGTAAAATGAACATGTCTCTCCTGTCTCCACCACACACATATATGCATACATATAAATGAACATATTCATAGCTCTACTTATCACTACTCAAATCCCTTTTAAGCACTTATATTCAGACAGCTTTTCAAGATTAATGGATATTTTAACAAATTTCTACTCCTACCCAGCTTTCTCTGTGCAAAATTCGTGGTCATCGACTGAGGTACTGGAATCTTCATCTTTATCTGACAATGGCATTAGCAGAGCCAATTTTTCTGATGAGGAAGTTTTATTAGCTTCAAACAACCCAAAAAGGCGTGCAGGGAGGAAGAAGTTTAACGAGACGAGGCACCCTGTTTATCGGGGTGTGAGGCGGAGGAAATCTGGTAAGTGGGTGTGTGAAGTTAGAGAACCCAACAAGAAGTCAAGAATTTGGCTGGGAACTTTCCCCACCGCTGAAATGGCTGCGAGAGCTCACGACGTGGCGGCAATAGCGCTTCGAGGGCGGTCCGCTTGCTTGAACTTTGCTGATTCAGCTTGGAAGCTACCGGTCCCGGCCTCCACTGATTCTAAGGACATTCAGAAAGCTGCAGCAGAAGCAGCCAAGACCTTTGGACAACCGAATTCCGAGTCCGATACGAGGTTGGAAGCTACCGCTATATCGCCGGAAAATATGTTCTCTACCGATGAGGAGGCTCTTTTTGGAATGCCGGGGTTGATTGACAATATGGCTGAAGGGTTGATGCTACCTCCTCCTTACTACCTGGACACTGATGATATGGAATCATATGCTGACGACTCTTTATGGAGTTATTCGATTTAACTTTCTTAAAAATAATTAATTAGTTTAGGGTTCTTCTTAGCCGTGCTTGATGTTTTGTTTATTAGTACGGATAAGTGAAAAGTAGAGTTAAAACTTAAAAGAGAGATGTTTTGTGCTTGGTGGGCTGTCTGTAAATTTGTATACATAGACGTAATGGCCACTGAACTTTGCACTATGTCACGACTTCCTCATCGAACTATTGAACTTTGCTCCATCTCACTCTATCACTCACTAAATGAAATCTGTTAATAGATATGATTACGTGGATGACGGAAAAATGACATGGCCAGTTAAATGCGTCTAAATGGTAAACTAAATGTCAACTTACTGCCTCGTCAGCAATTCCAAACAGATCCTTCACCATTTTATTTTTTATTTTATTTTATTTTCCCTTAGCTGCCGTTCAGGTGTTCTTCAATGAGGTTGTTTAGCTGAATTACGATAAGATTTCAGGAGCGGGAAAAATGGAAGATTGGTATGGAGAAAAACACAGCTTACAGCAATTATCAAACTCGTTTCAGAAAATGTAGATGAGATTTTTGAAGCACTCAATTGAGATCTTTGGAAACACCCGTTGAAGCTCATCGCGATGAATTTTAAGAGGTAGAAATTTGTTTGCTAAAAATTTATCACATTTACAAAAAGGATTTAAAAACTTGAATACGAATTACAACGGGTTCCGATTCTTGCAAAGAAAGCAAATGATCACCCATTGTGTTTTCATGTCTGACAATCAATCGCCGTCGCCAGTGTTCTTCAATGAGGCTGTGCATGAATTTGTAATTTTTTCCCTTATGCGTGCCCAATTTTTCCTCGAAACTATTGTAACCAATCCATCGTAAAATGGGAAAAAAAATCGCCAGGATCAGAGGCAAAACTCAGTTCCAAATTCTTTTTTATAAGCTCCCCGAACTGCTTTGCCTTCATCCTCCTCCGCATCCTCTCCGCAGTACCGTTTTCCGGCTGGTTATCAGCCGAAAACGCCTTACCCATTAGATTTAAACACTAGTTTCTCTCTGTGAAATAAAAATCACTTCAATTTGGGGAAAATCTGAAATCTTGCAAGAAGAATTCTCTCACGCCAAAGATGAGATGGAGATGAAGATGATCCGTGATTTGGTTGGAGACACCAGGGAAGTTGCTTAAGATGCAGAAGATTGTCTAGAATTTTATAATTGCTTCAAGAAAGGAACACAACGTTTTTAGAAGATCTGCTTTTCTGTTGAAGGAAGAGTGAGTTAATTAAATCACTACTCAATTTTGTACACAGTTACCCATCCATCACTCCATCCATCCACTTAGACAAAAAAAATTACACATGGCGGATGGAAATCCTGCGTGGCCATTAACGGTGTTAAAAAATGACACATTGACAGAACTTATTCCAGCAAACATGTTTTTTCTCTTAAAAATTGGAATAATCGTTCTCCACCATCATCATCATTCATCCCCACCGTCACCTCCACCTCCACCGCCTTATCACAGTATAGTGTTGAATAAGAAACCTCTATCAATTCCAAAACCAGCCATCCAACTTTCCAAAACAGAGATTTGTAACTTTTCTTACTCAAATAATACTCACTCCAGTTTTACTCTGCAAAATCTTGGCCTCGTTCACATAAATTAACTGCCTCCACATTTCTGATTACCTGTAAAGAAATCCTAATTTTCTCTAAAAGAAGCTCAAAATTGAAATCTTAATTTTCTCTAAAAGAAGCTCAAATTTCCAGTTTTGAGCTCAATGACTACGCAAACTTGAGATAAAAACAGAGCCCAGATGACAAATTTGCAGTCTTGCACAATTACAAAGAGACTTGCACTAATTGAACCGGAGAAAACCCACGAAAATAAAGGGAAATTTCTTGAGAAAGAACAGAAAACTGGGCCTGAAATTCTTAGAGTTTTAAGATCTGGGATTGTAGAGAATCCCCACAAAATTCTATTAGCCTTTATGCAAGTTAGTCTTACCTTCTTCACGCAGATGCTTGAAGAAAACAGTTATGGCTGCTGCTGCTGCTTCTATATCGTCTTCCAACACCACTTTGGAGTGTATAAAATAAAGGATTTTTTGCCCATGTGTCAATTTTCAACGGCCATGTAGGATTGTGTATGCCACGTGTAATTTTTTTTTCTAAGTGGATGGATGGAATCAACATGAGTGATGAATGGATAATTTTGTACAAAAGTGAGTGAGCAATAAGTTAACTTTTATTTTTGGGTGAGTAAGTAGTAACCATGTTCAAATGTTGGTGATGAATGATTTAATTAACTCGATTTTGTTGGATTAGAAGAAGACGTTGATAGCATTTGGGGCTTAGGGTTTCAAATGATTTTGGGCGCGAGCTAGAGGCCACTTTGACATTTAATTTACTAATTTAATAGGTCATATCATTTTTCCGTCATCCACGTAGACAAATTTATTAACGATGGGACAGAGCAAAGTTGTCTAACAGGACGCTTGATGAAATTTGATGAGTAAATCATGACATAGTACAAATTTCAATGGCCATTCACACATTTAACTTCACACACACACACACACACACACACACACACACACACACACATATATATATATATATATGTGAAATACATTGTAAACTGCCGATAGTTCGGGCGGCAAAGCCAATTAATAGGCCACATTTCCAATCCTATCAAGTATTTCGAAAGGTCCAATGTAACGAGGTCGTAGTTTGCCTTTCTTGCTGAACCTAAGTACACTCTTTATAGGTGATAATTTTAGAAAAACTTTCTCTCCAACATCAAATTCCAAGTCTTTTCCTCTGGTATTAGCATAGCTCTTTTGTCTATCTTGTGCTGTCTTTATCCTAGTACGGATCTTATCAATGGCTTCAACTGTCCTTCAATGATCTCTGGTCCCAAAACTCTCTTTTCTCCAACTTTATCCCAATGAACAGGTGATCTACATCTTCTACCATATCTCTTCATACGGTGTCATTCCAATAATTGCTTGAAAACTATTATTATATGCAAATTTCACCAAAGGTAGATACAATTCCCAACTGCTTCCTAGATCCAGAACACATGATCTCAGCATATCTTCCAAAGTTTGAATGGTCCTTTCTGACTGATCACCTGATTGAGGGTGATACCCTGTACTGAAATTCAATTTCGTTCCCATAGTTCCTTGTAAGCTCTTCCAAACTTAGATGTAAATCTTGGATCTCTATCGGACACAATAGAGACAGGGACACCATGTAATCTTACAATCTCTCTANATGCATCAGAGCGAGAAAAAAGTAGACAAAATACAAGATAAACCAACAAATAAGTCGATACAATCACGTTCTTCAGCAAGAGAGTGAGACATTACTTTGTCTTCTTGATGAGCATTGATGTTCTGAATTCACTATCATCCCGGGCAAAACTCCACCATAGATAAGTGAGAGGTATCGTGGTTGCAAGGGAAAGAGCATGAGCATCAACAAGCCCCCAGTGTGGAGGAAAGTCGTATATATCTAAAAGCATGGAAGCGGCTCCTCCAAAAACCACGACCCACATTTTCAAACGGGATGGATGTCGAGTAACACCAGCCCAGACTGCCCACAGGATAAGCTGCAATGCACCTATTACTGTACAGACTATCATGTTCAAGCCTGAAATATGTCATGATATAATGTCAGGTTCTTCGCTTCATTATTCAACTTGGATTCTAAGAGTAAGAAGCAAAATTTTCTTCACCTTTCTCAGTTGTTACACATATGCGCATGTATGCAAGACATAATTATAAAAGAAGATAACAAAACACAAAAAGAACCAGTTCTCAGTCCCTGCACTGAGCAAATCCTCTCTCTTTTCGTTCTAAATCATCAAGAATATCGCATGTTTGCTGATCCCCAAATGCTCTCAGAAATATGAGATAACTGAAGCACTTCCTAGCAAACATTTACTGGTGACTCAGGGGTTTGTACCTGATACATTACTCAGAATTCAGGATCACTCACGTAAAGGATCAATACTTTCTTCACATTTATCCAAGTCTCTCCTTGGTCCTTACAGTTGATTCTACAGTCTATACCATTTTGCTCCAACATTTGTTTGGCTATAAACATCTCTTTGGATGAAAAAGATACATGTCAAAATATATCACTTTCCAATGAAAATCATTCCTGATGGTGCTTTTCTCCAAGACAACTGGGACACTGATAGAACTCAATCATAACGGCATACAAAGGATGGAGTACCATAATTTTCTCAATCAACAAACAGAATATATGCTAGACACAAATCAATGCTATAGGGTATAGCACATATCCAATATCTTGTTTCTCCCCTCCTGCTGATTTCTCTCATCTTCAATGATCATGAAAAGTGTTGTTTTAATGAAAAAGAGTGGTCATTGTCTAAGCATATGGTTCTACTGCTAGTGTTCAGTAGCAATGCATGAATGGGTATTTAGAAGAAACTGCATTGAGAGTGGGCTTACCATAGTCGAATTGATAAAAATTCAAATACAGGATATGGGTTGTCGTAAACGCAATTATGGGAGCCGCAACCATTACCCTTGCAGCCTCCAACCTCACATTGAAAGCTCTAATTGTAGCTAAAATGAGCGAATATCCAAGCAATGCCACAGCAGATGAGTAATCAAGCTTCTCCGTCAATTCTACGTCTCTGCATATGATTCCAGGATATCAAGAAACGCAGCAGATAAGGTCACACGCGCATATCAAGAGGCTAAATTACATATGATCTCCTAAATGCATCAAGATACCAGGTTCAGACACTTAGGAAACTTGAATAAATTCAAGTACGTGTATCTAATATTTTATTATTTATTATATGCCAAGGAAGCATAGCCATATGAATAAAGAATCGCTAAAGATGTAAACGAAAGTGTTGAGAAATCAAATATTCCCAATGAGATTCGATGAATTTTTCTCAAAGAAACATATCAGCATTATAGAAATCCCTTAATAACATTTTATTGACATGTCATCATATGAAATGATCAAATCGTGTATGGGGAGAAATTCAAAAACTACAATTTATGATGCCTGTAATATATGATAAATGAGGAAGGGAGGAAGAAAAATTCGTGCTCACCGACTGTGAAAGACAGCACTCCAGAACCAGGTATTCATTGCAAAGATTGCATATAAATGCCACATACCAGTGTATTCATAGAATGTGGTCTTATTTGGCCTAAAAGGCAGCTTGTAGTTTACAAGGATGAAAAAGGATACCCATCCATGGAATTGTACAGCGAGATTAAG
Organism: Fraxinus quadrangulata; assembly: GCA_903798255.1. NCBI lineage: Eukaryota > Viridiplantae > Streptophyta > Magnoliopsida > Lamiales > Oleaceae > Fraxinus > Fraxinus quadrangulata. Next base: position 60,885 of record CAIGRB010120833.1, read on the forward strand.
GGCAGAGAGAGCCACAGAAACAGGTTCCTGATGAATCAAACATATTAAGGCCTATTACTAAAATATAAAGCAAATGAATATCAGTGCTTTGCTTACCTGGATTCCATATATACGTCGGAATGGCCACCTCCCATGATACTTGGTAGGCTTGTAGCCAAGTTTCTGCCTTTCCTCTTCCCTAGAAAGCATACATTCATATCGACAGTCACTGCGGCAGTCCCATTGTTTCCACCGCATATAAAGTGGCTCCTGCAGATACCATGGGCCATCAATGGGGTTTCCATCAGAGGAAAAATTGCAGTGTTGAAAGCATTCGTTCCCCACGCATCCAGTCTTCTCACATTGCTCAACACAAGTCCTAGCAGTGCCAGTATTGAAATCAAAAGGTTCAATGAGACACATCAAAATTAAACTACCACCAGAAGCCAACTAACATAAGCAAAGAATGCAGCTCAAAGTCAATAATTGATTATTTCAGAATTAAGCTAATTGAAGCATGTGAAAGAGTGAGAACAAGGTACCATAAACTGTGGGTGAAATTCATCTGCCAAACAAACTCTTAGAATGACCACCTCACCTGAATTCTCCAATTATATGAAGGAATGAAAAACCAAATATTTGGTATAAACTACTATTTCTCACACTCGTGCACACGCAGCTGAAACTTTGCCAAAATAGTTAGCTATTATAGAAGCTCCTGGGGTTTCAATTCTTTTAGTGCAAGTGGTAACAATGATAAAGATCTCTCAACCAAAATTCTTAATTGTTCCATTCTGCAGTCGTATGACCTCTCTCTTCTCAGAGAAAATATCAAATTCTGTACGCCAAATGTATAGGAAAAGCAAGCCCAAATAAATTTGATATGGTTTGACAAACTGAATCCCTGCAACCACAAGGTGTTTGAATTAAGAAATTACATGCTTGAATTTGATTATTAAGGGTTAGTCCAAAGCCCTCTTATTAGCACCCGAAACTCACAATAAAAGCTTTCGATCCCCATGTTTCCCTGTATTACACTCTCGCCTCCCATTTTAGATACCGCTAATATATGTTACAAATGATTATTGAGCAGCATAAAGAAGAAGTCTGTAAGACTTGGCAGCCAACCTTCGGCACCATGATCCACCTGCCTGAGAAATCCCCAACTTTGAAAGTTCATCCACTAGAAAATTTACCCTGGCTCGTTTCAGAAACATGATTAAACCCAACCAATGCTCATGTTTAATTAAGTTGGGATTACAAGTTGATTCTAGAAGGGATATCAATCACATCAATCTATAATTTTTTGCGGCCCACGACGATTGTAGCTAAATTATACTACAACAAACTTCTCTCCTACATCAAGATTGTGCTACAATGTATGATTTCGAGGACACAACCTACACCTAAATCATTGCCATTAATTCAAACTGGTTTCTGATCCATAGCATCTTTAGAACATATGTCAAACAACCCAAAGAAAAAAATCCTCTCGGTCAACATTATGATTTTCACAACTCCAAATGGCAATACCCATGATCTTGGAATAAAACCAGTTACTTGGGATAAATTAAAATACTCTCTTGTTAAGCTAACATTTGAGACACAAATGAAATCTAATTTCTAACCATACTTGTACCGTGTGAGACTATATATCTGTGTTATATTTCAGTGTCGCCACCATGTGATCATCATACCCCATTTTAAAATAAGGAAAACACTACTTTTACACAACCAAGTTCACGGAACTTGTTACAGACCTAATGAATGATTCGAGTCATCATTCTTCCTTAGATATAAAAATAGAAAGCCAGCAGTTATCCTTGCTTTCTCTCACCTTTGGAAGTGGCTTGCCAGCCTCATGTACCTCGTATCGAAGCTTTAGTGTTTAGATTCATAGATTGAGCAATCATTGTAAAGTATTTTCTTATTCTAATTTGCCTTCTTTTCCTCGTATTTGCCTTCTTTTCCTCATTAAAAAAGAGAGATCCCTTCCTGTGCTCTAAGTTTAGTGAGTTTTCTTTGTACATCAAGGTTGTTGCTAGACTCTTTAAGAATTTGGAAACGCGATGAGAACTAAAATGGCTTTTGTCTAATTCTAATCTTGAAATGAACTTCTATACTAGATCAGAAAGCTATTGAACTCGTTCAAGCAATCTGTTATTTTTTTCTCATCTGGGCTGCTGCTCTGTAAGTTCTACAGAACTTTTTGTGAGACACTTCTCCAGCTTGCTCATATTCTCACTGCCGAATTCCTTGGAATTGTCATCCAATCAATATTAATAAGTTTGTAGGCAACAAAAACCCAAATCATGCTGATAGGATCAGTTATCGTCCTAGTATACAGTTCGCGGTAAAAAAAAAATGGGGACCATTCGCATATGAGGCAGCATAATGGAATACATTGTTCTGATGTTTTCCTAAAACAAATCCCCTATAATCGGGACCATTTGCTTTAGGTTCTCAAGCATGAGGAAAAGTTTAATAGAGCTGAATTTATTGTAATTCTATCAGTCCTTCCTAAACAAATATTCGTAACTGAACGATAAATAATTTCTTCTAAGAAGCAACCATAGAAGTTGTGGTATCAATTGCAAAGAACAGCCACATCAAACTTAAAAGATGAATCTTTACTTCCTAAAACCCCAAATTACAACTTATAAACATGAAAAAGTTTGCCATGTGATTGTCTTCGCCATACGGACTTTCCTATATGATTATAGCTTAATGTAACAATTGATTAATTGTAATCCAATCAAAAATGTTTTCCCTTACAATTAATTTCAAAAAGAAGATCCAATAACAATTTTCCTTGAGGAATTAATATAAGTTCATATTATATCTACTCTAAACTCAGTAGCCAAATTAACAAAACATTAACTTTTAAAAAATAGTGGGATACTAAAATCCAATTTTTCAGTCTAATTTTCCAAAATCTTATGAAGCTTACTTGTAAATCGGATCAGCGTCACCTGGGCTCGCGTTGAGGACTCCGGAAAAACAGAAAAATGCCAACAAGAAAAGACCGAAGCGACATTGTGCCATCAGATTCGCGAACAAGAAACAAGCAAAAGTCAAAAGGGAGAAAAGGTTCTAAAAGATCTCCTTTGTTTTTCTACAAAGCACAGGGAATTGTCTTTGATTGATCAATTTCCAAGAAAATTGATAAATCTTACTCCAGACTTCATAAACGTGAGGATTAATGTTGATTTTTGTGGGTTTTTTGGGTATAAACTGTGTCGCGAGGTGCGTCAATGGCGAACGTGAATGCCAAAAAGAGAGGCAAAAAAAAAAAGAAAGAAAGGAAAAATTACTGCGCTGAGGCGTGGACTGGCAAGGTTCTTTGAGGTATGGTTGAGGACAGATTCCTCTCCGGTGCCTTCCACTCCAGTTTTCTCCGATGTAAAATGAACTAATGAATCACTAAGACCATGTTTGGCCAAACTTAAAGGGTAACTTAAAAGTAAATAACCAAATTTTTAAATCTGATTTTTTATTGTTCAAAATTAAACAACACTTAAGATTATATTATCTAAATAATAATATGTTTTAAATAACAAACTTCTAAGTGCTTGTGTGAAAGTTATTATTCGACAAATAATTTTTCAGAGAATTATGATAAAAAAGTTAAGAAAAAATGTGATAAAATGATTTTTTTGAGAATTTCTTATTGAAAGTGAGTGTGAAAAAAAAATTAATTTTCAAATAATAACTTTTTAACAAGGTTCTTGAGGTATGGTTTTTGACAAATAATTTTTCAGAGAATTATGATTAAAGAGTAGAAAAAAGTTAAGAAAATATGATAAATGATTTTCAAATAATAACTTTCTAACATGGGCTAAAAGTTATTTCTTTTTAGCTTTCCTGCAGCATATTTAATTATACTGAAAAATTAATTTTTACGAAAAATTTAAAACTTTTTTTTCTAGGAAAGTCTTCTGAGAACCATGTTTTGTAAAATAAAATTTAAAATGAAATTTGACTTACTTTCAAGTATAACTAAACATTTAAATTTAATCGTATGTAATTTAGTTAAATATATTATTTTACAACGTAGAAATTATTATCACTTGAAAGTTTTATCATATTATTGTTAGAATGAATATTTAAATAATCAATATTAACGGTGAACGCAGTTTGAGTTGGCCGATTGTATTATATTTCAACTCAAATCATTTTATGCAAATTGAAAACATTCCAAACCAAACCATTATTTGTGGTTTGGTTAGGGTTTAATCTGTGAAGTACCTATTGATATTATAGTAATATATTTAAAACAAGTCAACATATATATATTTGGTTGCTAAAAGATATTAATAGAACGAATATTATTATTATTATTATTATTATTATTATTGTTTGTTTTTCATATTGTTACAGAACAACTAGCAGAGGCAAAGTAACATTCTGCTGCTATAGTTTGTTAAGACTATTTTCATCTTGATAGTAAGATAAAAAATAAGGATTATACATGATATATTTAAATGTACAAAGATTAATAGAGTTTGAACTTATTCAAAATTGACGAATTTCACTCTCTAACTACTTTTGAAAAGTAGAAGGTAGTAGTACTAGTTATGGAATTTTAACATTTTCGCACAGTCAATACATTTTGTCCTTCGTTCTTTCCAAACTACAAATAAATATATTAATCACTTAGGCACAAAATGGTCATTTTTTTATCTAATTCACAACTCACAAATGTATAATAAGTTCAAAAACAACAAATATTTCAACCAATGGAAACAAAAAAAGTAATGAATCTAGACTAAAGTAAAGAAAATAATGAACAATTAATAAGAATGTATAAATAGTGAAAACTTAACGAATACTTAAGTCATGTTTGATTGCAACGAACTCCATGAAAAATGTCACATCCAAGCAAAACGAATTTCACCTTGACCGATTGATTGCAACGTGAAAATGGAAACCAAATTTCAAGGTACAACCACTTTAAGCTACGATTTCTTATTTTCATGGAAAACGAATTCTTATTGATTTAGTGAGTTTTTATTTTCCAACTAATATGGAATTGAAATTCATTTACACATTTGCCTATCAAACGAACCCTTAGAAGAAAAAAGAAAGAACGATGGAGAAAATGACTTGAATAAGAATCCAATACTGACATGCAAAATGCGACAGCTATTGGCATCAACGATTGAGAATCGCATTTCGTTTAATAGTGGCGGACAGTCATCAGATGTTTGAGAAATGAAAGTTCTAAAACTTTATGCGTGATTTGCTGCCGTAGTTTTATTGGATTATTATTTGGATTGTCGAAAATATAAGTTTTTTTTTTT
>CAIGRB010120833.1:66432-83363 GCA_903798255.1 Fraxinus quadrangulata
AACCATTTAAAAACAATTTTGTTCGGTTTGAGGGAAAAATCATGAATCTACTTGAACCGACGGTTTCAAACCAGCAGGTTTGGTTCGATCTACGGTTCCACTATTTTTTAATGCAACCTTAATCAATATAGCCCCTGTTTGGTAGAGATTGGAAATATATTTTTAGTAGATTTTGATAAAAAATGATGAAATGTATGGTTGAAAAGTTGTGGATACCATGAAATATGTAATTAAAATTAATTTTTGATTTTGATTTATATTAAAATATAGATTTCAATTTCTACGAAACAAGGGGTTAATATATTTTTGGTGAAATGTAATAAGTTAGTAAAACATCAATTTACCAAAAATATGGTATAGTAGTTAATCTAACATGGAAGTCTCAATTTTTATTTCTATATCAATTTTAAATCCAAACACAATAATATATTTTCCCTTTAGACAATGATTAGAGGTTGTAGACATGCCCTTTTTAGACATGATTCGAGGTCATAAATCGTGCCCAGTTTTGTTTCACGTAATGTTTGACTTATGGGCTAATCTTGAAAATTACTTATAAGTACATACTTTAGGTCGAAATCTAAAAGCTGTAATTGCAAGGAATTGAAGGAAATGAAACTGGAGAGGATGCTACGCAGTAGAGTGTATCTGGGGACCACCAACCAGAAATCTCGTGACCACCACTAACAGAGTTGTGGTCTTGATTCTTTCACCAGTAGTTTTCGGAAACGTGGAAGCTTGATGACCTTGACATTTATATTTAATTAAAGAATGATGTTATTTAGTATTATGACGATAGAACATCAATGACGTGGTAGTTTATGTGTAATAATATGATTTGACGGATCAATTTTTATAAGAAAGAGTGGGATGAGAGAGGGAAATGCGAGAGATAATAGATTATCGCATCATCTATATTCTATTACGACGATGATAAATAACATTACTCTTAATTAAATATTTGTTACTCCAGTTATAGAAATTATAATTAGAAAATTGATATATTAAAATTCTCAAATAAAGATCGTGATATATTAAATTTAAATTATTTATATTCTAATTTTCATGACACGCTTGAAATGATATATTTTTTTTCGAGATTCTTATTTTATTATTCTTATTTTCTTTAAGCGCATTTTCGTGGACATGTTAACTTCTTCAATATGTCATTCTTTAAAGTCAACTATATTTTTTGCCATGTCACTCCAAGAAATGGTAAAGTGAACACAAATTGAGATCGTTTAAATGCTTATCGAAATACAAGGAAGCAAAGTTCACAACATGACTTGTATATATACAGTATCGAAAACAAAAATGAAAATGGCTAAAATCTTGCTTACTATCTTATCGAGTTCAATCTAGTGGTGTCAAATATGACATCAAACTAGAGTAGCACTTGAAAATGAGATTGTAGCATTCAAATTGGCAAGGCATTCAGTAGGAAGGCTAAGGAATGAATCCATGAAAAAGTCATTAATAGGTTCAACTGTTGCGACCCCAACTAGACTGCACCTCCCTTCTTTATTCAATTTCTCCCCTCTTCCTCTCCTGATCTTTCCATCTGATTCTTCTGAAGTTAAAACTGTCTCCACCATCAACGGTGGAGCTTTGTAGATAATCCCCATGGAAAACCAGAATTTGGCCTTGAACTTGAGATTTACCTAGCAAAACAGCACAAGAAGTAACTTATGACTGAGCAAGAAGTCTCCACCATCAAAGGTGGCAGCCCAATAAGGAAAAGGTTCCATCGTATAAAAGCATGTCTAACTGTGCTCAAAAGTTTTTTTTTTTTTTCAAGAAACCAAGTTAAGCCTTAAAATAACAAGTCATATTAAAAAAATTAACTTGTCAAGCGTACTTGGGATAAATATTTAAGAAACCATGAACAATAAGAGTTGTATGATGTACCTGGCCAGATTCTTGATTGATGCTTCCTTTGAAGAGCTCCGGAACAATATCAATTCTCAGAAATGGCGGCAAGGGCAGTCCCAAGAATTTAGTAGTGGCAGTCGACAATGGCGGAATATACAACGTTTTTATATCAAATTCAACAGAAATTTCATCATTCGTGGTTTTTGTACCTGTCCCTATTCCTGTTCCCCCTTCTGCATCGTACTCAAAATCAGGATATCTCGAAATACCAAGTTTGCAACCTCCTAGAGTTTTGAATTTGACACTGTATGTATCTGATTTTGGTACTTTTGTTTCAGTTAATGTTGTGGTAGAACTGGGCTGCTGTTTCTGTTCTACGTTCACATTGTTGTAAGAAGAGAGAGGGGATATTCTGCTGGTTCTGAGATCGAGTAGTCTGTAAGAAAGTCGAGGATTTAAGCACTGAATCTGGTACCCCATTAATTTAGAAGAAAGAAAATGTGTTTGTGAAAAGATTTTGGAAAAGATTTTATTGCAAGGAAGTGAAAATGGAGTGTTTTGTAGGCACCATGAATTGTCTAACCACCTCTATTTGTGTCCACGAATTAGAACCTTATCATTACCTCTCCAAAGTCTTACCATATCCTCTCTTTTTGTTTTTTTTTTTATTCAAATCAAAACCAATTTTTTTTTTTTTGTTAATCAAAAAGTTCTATTGGAAATTTAATGTTGTTAAAGTTAGTGGTTCATCATAATACTAGATAACATTAGCCGAGATGGTTTAATGTGATGCATGTAAAGGTCTCGAGTTTGAATATCATCGACATTTATTTATGAAAAATTAAGTCAACCAACTGGTTCGTTGGTTCCATCATTGTGCAACAAACCTCTTAAAACCATATATTAAAAAGAAGGGTTTTGATGATTGTACACCATGCTTGACCGTCCCCGATCCCAAAAAGAATTCCGTTTCCAATGACACACACATTCTCCCAGATTTGGCCCAAAAATTCAAGATAAATAGAAAAAGGATAGGAATGAATCTTAGACTTAATTCAAAACAACTTTGCCTGATAATTCATGCATAGTCTATCTTGCTTTTGATACATAAGAAGCAAATTCATGCCATTTAACGATACACAACGCCAAAATAAGCATGAAGGTTGGTGTTGATGAAGGAAATCGTGGAAACTTTTGGACAATAAGGGATGGAAAACAAGCTAAACATCAAACTCTGTACACATGGCAAAGACTCGTTGGCAACTAGCCTATTTTGTCAAGCTGCTAGCATATAGAATTGCGAGTTCAATCTTTTAACAGACAAGAGAAGATCTAAGAGATGTGGGTGTTGATAGGAGGGTGCAAGAGGCCCATCGAATAACTGATTCAGTCACCATGATATCGAGCTGCTCAAATTCACCAAGGCCAATAGTGAGGTTTCTCCTGCTACGGATACCTGATGGTTTAGACTGGCCAGACCAGCTTTTTCTGACGTCAACTTCCTTTTTGTCCATCACACCAGCCGCACACTCCAAGCATTGAGAAGAATCTGGTGTTGTAAACAACTTCCCCAAATCCAAATCTGCAAAAGAAAGAATCAACACGAGTTTGAGCTATGCTGGCATGTTTGGTAAGGAAAAGGAAGATTAAATAGCACTCAATAGTATTAGAGAAAGAAAAAGAAGTTTAAATCTAGTTCCTTATACTGTCCAGGTCTATTAAAGAAAGAAAAAGAAGTATAAATCTAGTTCCTTGTACTGTCTAGGTCTATTCACAGTTGCATACCAAGTTGAAACTACATTACCTCTTTCAACCAAGTTGACTCTGGAGGAGTTCATGTCAAGAGCCAAAGCACCATTTCCTTGTTCGACCACATTACCTGGGCTGAAGAACGAAAAGCTTGGCAGTGCAACAACGGGAGTAGAAAATGCCAGTGTGTTTGATCCGCCACTACTACAGAAAGAAAATCCACCAGGTTCAAATGAAGGTGTCAATGGGTCCACCAGGAAAGAAGAGAAAGACGATCTGCATGTGAAGGAAGGCGACTGGACTTCACCCATAGTAGGCGATTCAGTTCCAAAACTGATATCCTGATTCCTATGCATTAACAAGGGGGATAAACAACCTTTGTCCGTATCCAATCCACAGTTTTGCTTATATTCATGAGGTTCATCAGAAAGCTGCACATCTTCCCTTACCCATAAGTGGTCTGTAAAAGGTGGCCGTCATTATGTAGGAGAGAGGAGTAAACTTCGTTAAATTAGAGAAGCATCTTATATCTATATCTCAATACTACAATTTAAGAAAGCATTAATGCGAGCCACGTACATATGTGTTAAATCTGGTGAATACATTCCAGATTGAACATTCAATAAATGGATGATGTGATAATACTGAACAGCAATAGATATGGAAAAATCCAAAGCATGGTTCCCCTAAAGAAGAATCCTGTTGTCATCCAAATTATAATATAGAGTTGAATTCCTCAAGACCATTTGCTTTACGCGCCAAAAGAGTGTTGAGAAATAGAAACCTTAATTCTATTTCATCAAAAGCAATCAATAAATAGAAAGATATAAAGATTCACAAAATTTATAGAAATTCATCTCAATGTGAAACTACGTCCCCTTTCACTATAATTAAAAGAAGTTTACAAAAAAATATTGCACACATACGTTATCTAACCTCTCTTTCGCTCTTTTACGATGGTGATTTAAAAAGTCTATGACAGCTCCCTATTTACAAGACAAATTAGGGAAAAAATCTCAATTTATAAGGACTCAAATTCCTAAGACGGATTTCCCAAATTCCTAAACTAACCCTCAATGAAATTTTGATCTAGGGGCTCCGCTCCCTGCACCCCCAAATCCAACCACGACAATCTCATCGTAAAAATTGATCTGCATGCTGGCTCGACAAAGTGGTATTAATTAGACTCCATAACATAACAAAGAGAACTAGGCAGAAAAAAATTGCTACTTCAATAGATATAGATTTTCACCTGAGAATTTCATGACTATTTCTCGTCACTATGGTATGCACATATTTGCTTCACCTAATTGATTAGTCATGACAGTTGATCCTAGAAGCATTGCTACAATTTTCAGATGATTTTCCAATAAATTTGAGGATGAATCACTTGTATTATCAAGGTGGCTTTTTCTGCATGTTTGTTTTATCCTTCTTTTTGCACTCTAATGATTCACATCAACGTGTATCTTCTTGGGTTTCAATACAAATCATCAGTTATGAACAGAGATTACTGCCCATAAGAAGCTGAAATAGGAACTGAAATTCAAATTTCAAATAGCTGTGTGGATGAAAAAGAAAACGCAACCTACCCACAACCTGTTGAGCTGTTAGCCTTTTAGAAGCATCTATACAAAGCATTCCCTTAATCAATTCCTTCGCTGAGTAAGATATAAAATCCCAGGGATTAGATGGAAATCGCAATTCAGCAGCCCTAACAGCCTCAAAAATTCGCGACTTAGTCTTCCCCCAGAACGGCGGTATCCCACTCAGAAGAATGTAAAGTATCACACCAGCACTCCAGACATCAGCCGCTTGATCATACCCTCCTGACAGGACCTCCGGAGCTATATAAAATGGACTGCCAACAGTGCCGTGCAAACTTTGTCCTGTTTTGGAAAACTAAATATGCTCAGAACATCAATGATTAACATTCTATATTGTAAATAGCAAGGAATATCACAGTAACATGGGACTCTACCGGGCTTGATGTAGGTTGCAAGACCGAAATCTGCCAATTTAATTGGAGAAGAAGAAGAATTTGTGGCTAGAAGGATGTTTTCGGGCTTTAAATCTCTATGAACAACACCCTTGTCGTGACAGTACATCACCACTTGCATCAGGTGCCTGAAAAGAACGCGGGCCTCAGGCTCGGAGAACCTCCCATGCTTTTCCAACAGGTTGAACAGCTCACCTCCAGCACAAAGTTCCATCAGTAGATGCACATAATCTTCCTCCTCATAAACGGCCTTGAGATCAACGACGTTAGGGTGCCCAGAAAGCCTAGTCATTATTTCAATCTCAAGCTTGACGCTGTGCACATCTTCTCGAGTGACTAACCTATCTTTAGCAATAGATTTGCATGCTAGAACCTTCCCGGTTAACTTATCCATGCATTCCCTGATTATGCCAAACTGCCCCCACCCCAACTGTTTTCCAAGAACATATTGATCATTTAAATTTGCAATCTGGTTCGCGTCCAAAATAGTTTCACTCAAACTTGCCACTCTATAACAAATGAGCGAATAACATGATGGCTCGGTATAGCTGTCGCTCTTGGCAACAGCCATACGAAAAGTTCAACCCTTGAAATAATGGGAAATCAGACAGGAACTCTACTTTATGGTTCTTCCAATCTTGAATTTTAGTCTAGATCGTAAGATGTAATCCATCCAATAAGTGAGAACGCAAAATTTTCAAGTCAAATTAGTTGATTGTTGCTCACATGACAAAATAGCAGTCACAGTCAAAAAGATTAAAAGAAGCTTCTGCCTGAAGTTCGTGGAGTTTGAAAAATAACCGCCATGTGAGGTTTACTGGGCATATAACTCAACAGATTGACCTCAGAAAAGCATAAGATCAAAACCTAAGCTCCAACGTCTTAAAGCCCCTCCCAAGTCAGCTGGATCTGAAAAAATACCAAGTGTAAAAGAATTCAAACTCAAAAACAACAAACTTTCCACTTTCTTTATTGAACTACAATAAAAATTTAATAAGAGATCAACAGAAGAGACAAAATATCACAAGCAAAAACCCTAGAATATCATTCTTACATGGATCAAGAATGTAATCATACAAAATTCAAGCTGAGCGCAGAATACAAAATAACAAAAAGAACTATTACAGAAAATCACACCTGAGGCATAAAGTCTCAAAGTCGAGCAGAAGAAGCAATTCAAACCCCAAGAAATCTTCAAATTCAATATATTTTTAAAATATCACAAACCCAACATTTAGATTTTCAAGAAGCAATCCCAGATCCAGAATTTGTCCAAAAATGTACAAAGAACCACTTTTTTTCAACTCTCACCTGTATGTATAAGATGAACAAAAGACGGAGACGATGTAAATAGGGGCACAGCACTGAGCAGAAGATGGAGACTTAGGCATGTGGAGCTGCTAATCTGTTCCTCCCATTGAAAGAGGCTTCAAGTGGGGCACTTTGATCCTTTCTCAGTTTGCCAAACTCTCTGCCCCCACTTGAGTTTTATTTATTTATGCTGTTTGTGCCTTCAAGTGGGGCACTCCAATACACCCTCAGTTGGCTTTATGTTGTTTCATTGCATTTTTTTTGAAATCAAATGATTTATTTGCTAGAACTCCCTTGAAGTTCAATTCATATACTTTAGGCCCCAAAATTTGGAGTTTATGGCTTTTGATACCGTTTTAACATTATTGATTTGTTTATGAACTCGTCAAAAAATAACCAACGATGGTCAAGATGGTAAATGCTAAGTTGTTGTAAATCAAATATTTAAATTTATTTTCATTTCCCTTTTCTTTCACCTTTTCCATTGTATCCTTCTATTTTACTTAGGTTCGAAAATACCTCAAACTTTCAGGTGACACACGATAAACAGGATGAGATTGCTCGTTTCATTTTAGTTGGGACAAAATTGTTGTTTGTATTTAACATATGTCTCAAACAAAGTCTTCTAATTCAAAAAGTAAAAAATATTAAACCAATTCCAAGTATTCTGGTATATTATGGGGGTATAACATTTTTCATAATTATATTTACATTCGATGTCTTAAGGGTTCGTTGTTTAATATAAAAAAAGAAAAAGCAAGGTTTCGTTTTTACAATTTTTTTTAAGGATTTGAGGAATGAAATCTGAGAATGTTCACGACTTTTCGAAGAAAAGCTTCTTGAGAAAAAATGTTACGAATTTGTCTTGATTCCACATGTACATGTCTACTTTTGCTCACTGTATTTCATTAATCAAAGCCTTGTTTGGTATTTATTATTTTCAAAATACTTTTTTTCTTTTTTATTTTTCACACATATTTTATTAGCCTTGTTTGGTATTTATTATTTTCAAAATACTTTTTTTCTTTTTTATTTTTCACACATTTTTTAATAAAATAATATTACAAGCAAAGTCAAAAAAAAATTCTTATTTTTTAACCACGCATTCTCCATCAAAATACTATGCCAAAATTTATTTCATAAAAATGGGACTCAAACAGACTTTAAATTATAGTGTAATTTGTCAATAATTGCTAAGACGCGTGAGTAAAAATAAAAATAACAAATCAGAGAATAAGTGATATTTAGTACGTCAAGAGTACTCTTTCGCGTGAAAATATTAATTCCTGATCCTCCAGACTTCTGAAGAAACTATTCTAAAAGAAATAATCTAAGATAAAAGATATTGACCCCGTTTTTCGTAATGGTTACGTGGACAACAAATGTCGAATCCACTCACATTCACTCAAACAAGTTCCAACACGTTTCGATCGAAGATTTGGACGGAGAAGGGAGGTTTTTATGGACGTGAGTAGTGCTTTTACGACGCGAGACAAAGTTGGTCAAGCACCGACAATACAATCAAAGATGATTGCATATAAACAAACAATCTTTAACAACTCAACCAAGGCAACAACAAATTATACTCAATCAAATAATAGGGAATGAGCAAGAGAGGAAACCAAATGTATTTTTAAATGTGAAGAGTTGCATTGAAACAAATGTTACAAGAGTTCCTTAATTATAGAGTTCTGGTCAAAATAGTTGTCGTTGGATGTGAATCAAGTGGCCTCATCTCCCAAGCCAAAAGCCTCACATCATTTGATCTACTACGCATTTAATACATTGACAGTGGGCCTGTCACTCTATACCTTAGACTGACAAACTTGACATTCATTATTATAAACGTTACATCAATCACTTTTAGAGATTATCCGCAGATCCTCTAAAAGACAACAAGTATTTCAGCCAAAAGGAGTTTCGGATGAAGCTGGGGCTTCGGCTAAAAGAAGTTTCGGAACAAAGGGCGTCAGCTTCTTCTTTAACTTCCTTATTTTGACCAATTGAGTCTTTGTATACTTTATCACATCTAACTCAATGTTTCCACATAGACTACAACGTTGTGTCAACTGGAAGTTTCGATGGTAAGGCGTAACAATAGTCCTCAAAGTTTATAAATGATTATTTACGCATGAACTTCTATTAGAAAAATATTTTTTTTTTTTGTTGGGGTGATTATTTTTACAATACCACGAAAGTAATATGAAAAAATGACATTCTCGAATATATATGAACCCTGATATATAGGATTTGTTTTGGTCAATACTGACCCAAAAAACTTGTCCTTGGCCCGAAAAGTGAATGATATGATCGAAGGGTCTAATCGAATTTGGATTTTTATTGAATAGATAGCAAGTCTTAACTTCCCAACTTTTACACGTAACAAAATTGGTTTTCAAGTTGGTTCTCAATTTATATGATTGATTGATGTATCTCATCCGCTAACAAGATTAGTTCAATCTCGTATATTTTTCTACCCATCGTGTTAGTGAATTATAAATCCTTCATTTCTTAACAAATTAAACAAATCAAGCATTGTTGATCATTCAAATGCTCTTGTTTGGCTACTATTTATAAATTGTTTATTTTGTTTGTTTGTAAAATGGATTTGAGCGATTTTTTTAACAAATTGAACTTACCAACCTTACAAAAAATTGGACAGTGTAACGACAAGGAATTGAGTAATAAACACAAAAGAAATTAAAGTTAAAATGTCAACGAAAATGGACAAAGTAACATAAAGAAAATTGATTCAAAGTCGAGGTAAGAGTTGAACTATTTGTCCTTAAATCAATTTTGCCCCATAACGGTATCACGGATGATGGCAATCAACTCCCAATTTACAACGACTACTTTTTTGTGTTTATAGCACTTCAAAACACAAGAACAACAAATCAAAATGAAAGTTTTGTACTCCTTTCAAATAAAATGAAAAATAGATTTTTATTCAGAATTTCGACTAAAGAAATATGATTTTTATGTTGGACCATGCTTGTTCTCCCGGTTCAATGACGAGGAGAAAAAACAGTTGGCACCCCCCTATTGGAGGGGGGCTGCCACAGTCGCCCCCCTCCCCCTCCAATGGGGGGCGCCATGTTTTTCTCCTGGTCATTGAGTCGGGAGAAATGGTTTTTCCCTTTTATGTTATGCTATGATTGCATGAAATTGTGATAAAGTGATGTTCAAAGGGTCATATTTGTAAAAGAAAGGGGGTTGTGAATGCAGAGTCGCATTCCAAAATTTAGCAATATTTACCAATGGTCGTAGCTCTTTCCATCACTCGCTTGTTGCCTGTGCGTTGCTCGAACGCCAAAAGTAAAGAGTTTCTCGCTCATCGGTGCTGGGCTGTCGCTCGAGCGACAGTCTTAAGTGCTAAAAATTCAATTTTTTCCTCCAATTTTATACTACAATTTTTCGTTCATCCGGAATTGATTTTTAAATTCTAAATGTACCATGACGATCTACTCGACGAGTAGAACAAGTTAGCCAATTTATTTTCATAATTTCACTATCGAATTAATTTCGAATATTTGATCGAATTTGACACGAAAGTCACTTTTCAAAATTTTCATCATTTTATACTTAACCATTTTTTATCTCTTTAAATCAAATTTCAACATCTAATTGATCAAATTACTTTATATGCACACATTTTAATATACTCACAAGTATTGCCAACTTTTAAATCACTTTTTTTTTTATATATATATCTATTTATAATTTAACTCTGTTTATAAATATTAAGGGAAATTGGTGCAAATGGCCATAAACTTCAAATATTGATGCAAACATCCTTGACCTTTGCTAGATTTGGGTACTTCAGATGATTTATATTCAGTTTCTGTTTGGCGGGGATTAAAATCGATTTTTTTCTAGATTTTGATAAAAAAAATGATGGAATGTAAGATTGAAAAATTGTAGAATCTATAAAATATGTGGTTGAAATGAAAGAAAATCTAAATTTTAATTGATACCAAACATAGACTCAATTGATTGTTAAAAAAAGTCATTTTTTAAATAAAAAGACTAAAATATCATTGCTTTTAAATAAATAAATAAAATAAGTGAAAAAAATTTGACAAAAAGAAAATAAAATTCATTATACCAACTAATCTCTCGTGAGAACATCTCTAACACGATCGTGAATTGTTTTAAAAATATGCCATATAAGTAAAATATAAAATAGTAACAATTTCTTCTATAATTAAAGTTGATAAGGAGACTATCATAATAATGTGTGACAGAAAAATGGATATGGAAAGGCTTTCAATCCACACATACAATTTCCCTATGCATTATACGTATTGTCATTTAGGTTACTTTTATTTTTTAAAAAATAAAAAATAAAAATCACATTTAAATCCGCATAATATATATTTACCTACGTCCCATAAAGATTGCCTTTTTTTTTTTTTAAACAGTATAAAAATGTTTGGTTAATATAGTTGAAACAATAAATTTTGCTACTATTTTTTCTAGGAATATGCTTGGTATATATAATATATGTACATAGGAATGTCCACACTCCTTCACATGAGATGTAATCCTCAACATAAGGGGCCCACCTCATGTAAGGGGTATGGACACTCATATGTACAACAAGCATTATTCGTTTTTCTAACGTACCCTTACATTGATACAATCAATATTCAAGATAATTAAATTGTGTAATGCAATGTTCAAGGAAATTAAACATTGAGGGAATATGAATGATTTTTGAAATTCTTATTCATGGTTTAAGAAAACGATGACAATAGATGATAGTGGACCTTTTTTATACTCCAAATACAAATGAATAAATGTCATGAAAGATGATTTTATTTATTTATTTATTGTTTCAACTAAAATTGAATAATGGAGTGATTTATATTCATAATAACAAAGCATATTAAATAGAGGCATAGTAGGAAACTAATATATTAATTATACTCTCAAATAAGAAATATGACTATAATTTGAAACAGATGAAAAAGGAAAATAAGCCCCCTTTGACCCCCATTATTTGAATTTTAATAGTTGGAGTAATGTTTTTTTTTAAATATGTGGTTAAAAAAGAAGAAAAATTTTCGAAATTTTGTTTAATATTATTTTATTGAAAACTATGTAGTTGATAAAAAGTGAAATAAAAAATAAATTATAATTTTAATGAGGGCCAAACAGAGGTTAAAACTATCTTTATGGAACAGTAATAGTATAAATTTTGCCAAGTGAACATGTTTACGGAACATCTAAATATAAATGGGATTATAACGATTCAACTTGATGAAGTCTATGTAACTTGCATTGGAGGGTCTCAATACATTATATTTTGCATATACGATAATTTTTTTTAAAAAATACATCATTAAAATTTGTATGAACCTCATTTTTTAGGAGAATAGATTATTTATTAGTGATTTTTTAAAGAGTGTGTAGATTAAAAATAAGAGATAATTTTGAGTTCATATGTAAAATTATATTATTGAAAAGGAGTTCGAAAAATAATAATTTAAAAACGAGCTCACTAAGATCAGATGATTTTTCTCTAACTCTAATATTCATATTTTAGTTTTTGTATCTATTTTTTTCAATCCAATTATTTTTTTGTTTTAAATTCGATCCAACACACCTTCTTATTAGTTATTATCGTACAGGAATTAAGGAAAGTTTTCTCGGAAATGTAAAAACTCAAACCCAACGCGTAAATTTTATACTTTTTTATGGAAAAAAAATACATTTTAAAAAATATTTTGAATTCATTTCAATAGTACATTTTTCAATAAAATAATATTATACATAAATTATTTTTTTTAAATTTTTAATCACGCATTCCTTGTAAATAAACTATTCATAAACACTTTTTTTATTTTATTTTATTTTATTTTTCACAAAAATGGGCTCATCTATGAATCATGAAAAAAAAAAAAAAAAAAAAAANAAAAAAAAAAAAAAGAAGAAAAAATTATAGATCCTCCTTCAATTTTCAATACCTCTTCGCTCTGCAAAAATCAAATTCATAATCCAATCCTCTCAAAACCCTAACACGCGAAAACCTCTTCATCCGTTATTCAGTCTTCATCTTGAAGTTTAGTTACTTCAAATGATCATATCTGAAATTCATACACTACCATCCGAAATAATAGATTACTGCGCTTAAATATCAAAACCCTTGAAGATTGTTCCTTTTTTTTTGTTTGCTGGTTTGATTATGGATACGAATGGGGGAAGACGAGTCTTTCACAGGCTGGGTCCATCTGGTTCGAGCGACAATGGCGGTATGAAGCAGCAAAAGGTATGCTATCACTGGAGACAAGGAAAGTGCAATAGAAACCCTTGTTTTTTTCTACACCATGAGTTGCCGGCTGTGGCCAATGGGACATCGAAGCGGGCCCACCAGGGGTTTGGAGCGGACGATAATAGGGGTGGTGGAATAAGGAGGAGTGGGAATTATTATTTTAATAACATGCCTGAAAGAGTGCAATCGCTGCCTGGTAGTGGTAGTAGTGGTAGTGCTGGTAGCAGGACTTTTAAGAAGATCGAGAAACTGTGTAATCACTGGGTACAAGGGAACTGTAGATATGGGGATAATTGTAAATACTTGCATCAATGGTCCACGGGGGATTGCTTTTCGCTCTTGACTCCACTTGAAGGCCATCAGCAGGTGAAGATTGTGATATTTCTTGTTCTTGATCTGTATTTATGATTGATTGGGGATATTGCTAATCAAAATTTCTGAAAAAGGATAATATTGACCATATTTTTCTTGATTTAATTCGGTTAGGTTCTCCATTAGTTAGGTTATTGGGTCATTTCACTTTGTTGAAGATTTAATCTGTTTTGTTCTATGTTAATATTTTGAGAAATCAATTCCAGAGCCCAGTACCATGCTATGCTAAATGTAGCCATGGTTTTATCTTGATTTTTCTATGGATATTAAGGTTGGCAAGTTAAAGGTCTTCAAATGAAATTGTTAACCATTATTGATATTTTCATTTTAATTTGACAGAGTTGAGAACTTTTGGGGTTTTCGTTGTTTATTGTTTGGATTTCTTTTGTTGCACAACTACAAGTTACAATTTGGTGGAACCAGAAGTTTATCATTAAACAATCTATTGAATTGTCTCTGTTTATCAAAGATTGGATTTTCTGTTATCTCAATTTTGTTTTAAGAACAAGTACTTCTAGAACAGGTTGTTACCGGGATTACTTTGCCTTCGGGGTCAGATAAGCTTTACACTGGGAGTCAAGACGAGACTGTTAGAATTTGGGACTGCCAATCTGGTCAGGTAGTTTCCATGGTTTTCTTTTTTCTAACACTTTAGTTGCATCATGCATTCACTTGATCACATCCTAGTTGAGATAATTTCATGAAAGATAACATGTTCGAAGATTAAATGTTTCAAATTGCATTTTATTGGTTTGAGTTCTCCACTACTTCAAAATCTAGTATTTTGGTTGAAACCAAATTAATACATGCTCATATGCCTATGGTCTTATGTATGAAATAAACAAAGTCTTATTTATCAAGTAAAAGTTGGAGAAAAGATAGAACGTGGTTTTTTGAGTTTTGACCAATGAATATTTAAATTGTAAAAGTTTGCATTAAAGACACCAATGCAAGTAAGTAGTAAAACAAGTTTTATGTATTTGCAGAAAACATTCTTAACTCCGATATAAAATATGACATTGATTTTTTGCCTTTAGCTTGTTTTATTAGTGACTTTCCGGAATGTTAATTTTTCTGCAGTTGGTGGGTATGGTGAATTTGGGAGGTGCAATAGGATGCATGCTAAGTGAAGGTCCATGGATATTTGTTGGTTTAACAAATCTCGTCAAGGTCAGAGCCAAAATATTCTTCGCTATTCTTTTTCTGATTATTTCATCACACAATTCTTTAACTATGCGGTCCATTCTCTCTTTTACCCATGCATTTATATTCCTTTGGTTAATGTTACACCTCCATAAATGCCCATTTTTCAGTTACTGGTCACTTCTGCTGCTATTGCAGGCATGGAACATTCAAACATCTTTGGACCTCAGTTTAAATGGACCTGTTGGACAAGTCTATTCCCTCGTTGTGGGCAATGATTTGCTCTTTGCTGGTGTCCAGGTATTGTGGTTTCTTTCTCTGTGAACTGAACTCTATTGCTTTTGTTCTCCACATATATTATATTACAAGTAGTTTGCACATGAATGTTTCTTTATATATCTATTAAAAGTTACACCATAATTAAAAATATTTTCAGAATGAAACAGTTACAGCGCATGTTTAAAACAGAAAAGCCTACTTAGCACTCATAAATTGCAACCTTTGATATTACACTTGAGCGTAAAAAACAAAGGTGGTCACTGAACTTTCATGTTGGTAACTAAGCTTTACCGTGTTACACGTCTGTAACTTGAAATAAAGTTTCAGTTCATGGACCAACTTGGAACAGAATGTTCAGTGAGCAACGCAAAATTTCTCTTGAAGTTTAGTAACCACTAATTTGTTTATCCCCGTTACTATGATTTTTAATACACCACAGTTGCTTACTCATAGAAATGCTAATTTCTACTTTCTAGTTTCCTTGTTTTGTACTATTTTTTTAAGATGCGCTGTGGATTTCGAAGTGCTGAAATACAATGATGCGTGTCTGTACTTTCATAAACAAATGATATTCGAGAACACATTATCATGTGTTAGTGTTTGTCTGAGCATTCTATCTATTGCAGGAAGGGACGATACTGGCATGGAAATTCAATGTTGCCACCAACTGCTTTGAACCTGCTGCATCACTCAAGGGCCACACGCTTGCTGTTGTGACGTTAGTTGTTGGAGCTAATCGAGTGTACTCTGGTTCTATGGATCATTCTATAAAAGTAGGTTGCTTCAAACATGAATCCTTCTCGATACATTGCAGATTTCTTTTCAAAAAGATTTCATAGATGTCATGACCATCTCCAGTTGTTGCCATTACTTATTTTTGTTTGATGTTTCTCAATACCTTTAGGTATGGAGCCTTGAAACTTTGCAGTGTCTACAAACTTTGACTGAGCATACAGACGTTGTAATGTCTCTTTTGTGTTGGGAGCAGTTCCTGTTGTCAGCTTCATTGGACAAAACTGTGAAGGTTTGTGTTTCTTTCAATTAAAGGGAAAATTCGTTTTTCTCTCTAGACTTGAGACATTTTTATCTAGACTTAATTTCCTTTTTTTTTGTGTAGGTTTGGGCCGCAACTGAGACTGGAAACTTGGAAGTTACATTTACCCACAATGAAGAACATGTAAGCTAGTTAATGACCTTATGAGTTCGTTAGTTACTCTTCTAATCCAAATGGAGTTAACTAATAATAACGACAATAACGGTAAATTTTGACATTTATAACAACATTTTGTCTAGTTAAAAAATAAGATTTAGTAGGAATACAAATACTAATATCTTAATTTGTATTATGGAAAAATGTGTTAATATCACAAGGTTGCTGCAGGGGTTACTCACTATCTTCGGGATGCATGATTCAGAAGCCAAACCTGTGTTGTTGTGCTCGTGCAATGACAACTCCATTCGAGCCTATGATTTGCCATCGTGAGTTTATTGCCATTCTTATGTTGCTAATGAACTGTTTTGGTTTATTACGATTCCTTATATCCTTTTATGAATTTTGTTTTACTTATTTTCATCCAGATTTTCTGAGAGGGGGAAGATCTTTTCAAAAAATGAGGTTCGCTCCATACAAATTGGTCCTGGCGGTTTGTTTTTCACTGGCGACGGATCTGGTCAAGTAACAGTATGGAAGTGGTCAGCCGAAACAACCACAGCCTCTTGAGACTAATCGTGTTTCTTTAACTATATTGTATCATTTTATTCTTACTTAATGAAGATGAGACAATGACAGTGAGTATTTTTTTTCCTTTATTTATCCTTTTCCCCTAATCATGTAATATTACACAATCTGTCCAAGTACCGAAGATCATTTTGCAAAGTAGTATCTAAACTAGCATAATCGTGGGTAAGTTCACCAAAAAAAAAAAAAAAAAA
>CAIGRB010120833.1:90432-107749 GCA_903798255.1 Fraxinus quadrangulata
AAATAAAGAGCGAACCGACTCGCTAAGGCCCGAGCCAAAAGCTTGGGTCAAGCCTAGTTTTTTGTCCAAGCAAAAGTTCGGCTTGGATTGGGCCAAAAAAAACTGAACCATTTTTACTTGAGCCCGGCCCAAGTTTCGACTTGCGAGCTAGCTCGACTTGATTTGTTGACATCCCTAGATTTGGTAGTAGCGATTTTGGTGTTGGTAGTGTTGTGGTACTCTTGTGGTGGTGGCGACGGGGACGATGTAAGGGTGGTTGCAAGTGGTCGTGGTGGCGATTGTGTTGATAGTGGTGATATGTGGCCCACTATACAGTTATCTGTGACCAACTATTTAATTGATTTAAAAATTTGATAATTTGTGATAAACTAATTTGAGACTCCATAATTGACAAATAAATGTGATCTATAAATTTTTTGATTTATGATCGATGAAATAATTTGTGACTAATTAATTTGATAGTATGTGACGTTGTGATCTATAAGTATGCATCTGTGACAATTAATTATATAATTGTGACATTAATATATTTAATTAATTAATTAATTAATTAATTATAATACCCGAGTTTTAAATTTTGAAACTTAAAAGATGAAAATTGAATGGATCTTGCTACATGTACATAAATCTTTACAATTGTGACACTTTATCATTTTTTAGTTTAAAATACAGTCAATTTTTCATCCAATATTTTCCCTTCACATCGCTTTATGTAATCATTTATGTACCATTTTTATGTATATGTAGTATAATTCATATTAAAGGATCTTGCTACATGTTCATAAATATTTCTACGAGTGATTATATAATGTCATATGACACTCTATCATTTGTTAGTTTAAAATATAGTCAATTTGTTCCCTCTACATCATTTTATGTAATCCTTTATGTACTATTTTTATGTACAAGTAATATAATTCAAATTGAAGGATCTTGCCATATGTATATACATATTTACATAAGAGATTACAGAATGCTATATGACACTATATTATTTGTTAGTTTAAAATACAGTAAATTGTTTTATCCAATCTTTTTCCTCCGCATGTTTTTATGTAAGGAAAATGATGTGTGCACATCCTTTTATGTAATTCCTTATATGTCATTTTTATGTACAAGTAATATAATCAAAATTGAAAGACATCGTTACATGTACACAAACATTTATACAAAGGAATACATAATCCAAAATGAAGGATCTTGCCCATACTTAATGCCTGGTCTGTGAATTTTTTCCTATTAAAATCCGTGCAGTGCAGTAACAAGCCGTCCCTTCTAACGGAGCCACCGGATCACGTAGGTCCAATTAGTAATATGGGCCGATGTAGAGTCTATTTGGTTATGTGATAAGGCCTGAGACAGAAGGATAATGTTCGGCCTGTTTGGTTAAGCTTAAAAAATTGTGATGATTAGAATCTGTGTGTGTGTGTGTGTGTGTGTGTGTATAATTAATTTCCAAGTTCATAAAATTTTCTAGTTTTAAAAGGGTCGACCTCCCATAAGTTTTAATTATAATAAAATTGGTTTAACCTTTTAAAAAATAGTTTAAATGGGGGTCAACTCTCAAGTGTCAATAACTTTCCAAAATGGAACATTTATGTTATTTTCTTGGCCACCACCTAGAAAACCTAGTTATCTTCAACCCCCAACTATGGGTTTAGTGGATGATGTGGATTTAAAGCAAGTCAGTCAACTTAGAAGGTTTCCAAATAATTTCTTTAGTTAAATTTTGAGAAATAACTATTTTGGACTTCTATGTCATTAAAGATAATATGTAGTTCGACTCTCATTGAATTGAATTGATGTGAACTCTAAATACTAACATGTTTTATGTTTTTTATTGGCTCTCACGTGAAATTAGAATTTTTTTTTCCCTACACTTAGCCTCTATTTGGTTTAGCTAAAAATCATATTTTTTAGTAAATTTTAATAAAATTTGATGAGATGTGTGGTCGAAAGTTGATAAAAATTGTGAATTCTATTAAATGTGTGCTTGAAAATGAATTTAAAAGGAAAAAAAATTAGAATACAGTGGCCAAACACGTGCTTAGATTAAAGAAATTTTATGTCACAAATCATTTTTCTAGAAATTTTCAGAGAAGAAATTTGTTTTTCTATTTTCCTAAATGTTTTCTATTTTTCTCACAATTTTGATTCTCCTTGAATAGTTTCTCATTATAAAAAAAAAAAAAAAAAATCTTAAACCCTTTGATTGTTTAGCCCCGATTTTGGTAGAGATTAAATTCAAAATTTTAGTAGATTTTGATAAAACATGATGATACGTGTGATTAAAAAATTGTGAATCCAAAAAAATATGTGGTTAAAATCAATTGTTGAATTTGACTTAAAATTTATAAAAGTGATTTTTCTAATTTGACTTCTTCTAAAAATGAAATATTTTGAAAATAGTTTTTGAAACACTATTTAAGATAATTTTCTTAGAAAGATGTTTTACTCAAAAGACTAAATTGACACGCCAAAAATCGTTGAAAACTTCAACCCAACTTTCTGCCCCAATAAATACACCCAAAGACCTTCCACACCTTTTTAACTTTTTCTCATGCCTTTCAACTTCCACAGTGTCCACACGTTTTTGTGTGTGTCTATATAAAAATCTCATGTATAAATGTCTCATACAAAATTCATAGAACACTAAAAGCTTCTCGTCTGTTTCTCTTATAAAATGGCTTCTTCATCTCTTCACATAGAAGATGCATACTGTGCCGTAGTTATTTTGGCCCTTATGTTATTAGGTTCAATCAGAGAGAGCTCTCTCACAGATTTTGAATTAGAGGTCAACGTTATAAGAAACCAGCTCAAAGACAGGCCATGCGAGGAAATATATGTTGTCGGAGAAGGCGAAACTCTTCACACCATCAGTGACAAGTGCGGGGACCCCTTCATCGTTGAGCAGAATCCTCATATACATGATCCAGATGATGTTTTTCCTGGACTCGTAATAA
Source organism: Fraxinus quadrangulata (assembly GCA_903798255.1). Lineage (NCBI taxonomy): Eukaryota > Viridiplantae > Streptophyta > Magnoliopsida > Lamiales > Oleaceae > Fraxinus > Fraxinus quadrangulata. Next base: position 93,396 of record CAIGRB010120833.1, read on the forward strand.
AAATCACACCTATACCTACCAAGGCATAGATGGGGAAATATAGCTCAAAAAATCTTTGCTCGTTTTTCTATTTATACACTATTCAGTTCTTCATGCTAAACGTGTTAGAATGTGTGTAATAGGTAGGATGATGAAGGAATATCGAAATTATGAAGTTTAAGGAATTCACGATTCTGATACATAGAACAATTATATAAATCTTCCTAGAACGATTATATGTCTTTTTCTTTAGTTTTACCCATTTCGAGTCTCTTCGGGTAAGGGTGAAATTCACAAAAATAAAAAATAAAAAATAAAAAATAAAATTCTGTTTATTGAGTCTAGGGTCTAGATAAAAAATTAACGAAGCAGTAATTCGATCCTATTGATTACAATTTTTCTATATAAGTGTCGCGTGATTTAACTTCTAATATGCTTGTACAAAATGGTGACTTATTTGAGAACATCAATTTTTAGCTAAATTATTACTAAATTAATTAGGTAAACCACTTCTGGTGCATAATGAGTTAAGGCTAATCCCAAATTGGATCATTAAACAAAAGAATATGTTTGTGTGAGTTCAAGGAACAAAAGTGCAATTAAAAAGATAAGATCCAAAAGTGATTATGTTGTTTTCACATTGTGGAGATGGGTCCATTTTGTAAGATTCCAGGTTAGTGCTGATTTCAATTGCCACCCAACTAAATAAGATATGTACCAATTTTGATGCTAAATAAATTAGGTCCAGCCAATCCACTTAAGGCCCATAGATTAGAGGTGATACTGGATCAGCTAATGGTGGGTAAGACTTACCCAAAGCCTGTCATTTCGGCCCATTTGAAACCTCCCTCAATCCAGCAGACCGTGGGCACACATACTGAAGCAACTACTTAGTACAATATTGTTAGCACTTCATATCCAAAATCTCAACTTTCAATTTTGCATGGGACAGTGGTGGGAATTGAGCGAAGGTTAGTGTAGAAGGCGATATGTGTAGTGGCCCTACATGCTAGAATGCACACAGCGAGGAGAGCCTGTCCATTGGACTACGTGGAGGATCATGCTTACCTAAAGATGCGGAGGCATAAACACTCTAAACGAGGGCATTAACAAATTTGGATGGAGGAGTGAGTCATGGACCTAGAGAATAGTTCCTACCTAGGTGGGCCGACAAGATTGTCATAAATTGTTGTAATGATCCATATTACTGAATATGCACTAATGATGACAACGTATGTAGCTATTGTCACTATACCTATTCCAAATTCATTGTGATCCTATGTCGAGCTTATTGACCATGTGGCTAGTTGGTTGGCTGGGGGACTATGCTTGGTGTGGGGTACTGCATGCTGCACATGCAATTCGTGTCAAGTGGTATCATGAAGCCTGATTTGATAGAAAATTACAAGTCGTGTTAGACCATACCCAAATACGGTCTAGCCTGCTTCACACATTTGAGTAGCACAACTAAAATGGAAATATTTCACATTTTTGGGACCCATAGGCATCTTGCATAAGATCTTGCACCGAACATTTCTTAAGAAGCCATATAGAGCTCCAACGTAGGGATCCAAATGATAGTCCTAAAATCACAATCTACTTGAATCAAGACACTCGAGAGACAAATTGATGAAGATTGAATTTGGATGATTTTAATAATTTAACAATTTCGTCTATGTATTATATTTTAATTTATAATTAGTTTAGTCTTTAATTAGTATTAGGACTCCTAATTTTCATAATTTTAATTATCTTTAATTTTATCATTATTTGGAGTTAGTCGTTAACTATGAGTTTAGTTATTATCCAAATTTTACTTATTAAGCTTTATGGTAATTAATTGAACAGAATTTGAATTGTTGAGATTTCTTCAATTTTTTAGATTCACGTATTTGATATATAAGAATCAATGAGTCCTTTTTTTTTTTTTTCTATTTGTATGCGAATCAAAGACTTTGATGCTTAAATTTTTGGTATTCTTAAGAATTAACAGAAGCTAGGAAGTCATTATATTCTAGTATTCATTTAGAATCAACGGAATTCAATCACATGTTCATTTTTACTTTTTTCTATTGCTTTTGCTACGCTTAGTCACAAATCTTTTAGTAATTAATATCTAATGATGATGAAATGTTTCTTACTTTTTTTTTCCTTCTTAAAATCCCCTATAAACGAGCTGGGAATTTCAATTACTCTCAGAAGGGTTAATCTATTTGTACAAAATAGGTTGACAAAAATTGTGTGGCAAAATCTAGTTCATTGATTTCAAAAACTATTTTTGAAATCATTGGCCTAAATTTTGTCAACACATATTTTGTAAACCAATTTTGTCAACCTATTTTGTACAAGTAAGACGACTCCTCCCAAAATGCATTTTTAGTATGAGATAATGAATTGTACCATAACGAACAAGATTTTAAGGCTATACAGCATATTCTCCTTTCAAAACTATACCCCATATTACCAATTAATTCATGGACAAGGGCAGGGAAGAATCCGGTGTAACTGAAAAGGGGCTTTCAATATAGGAAGTTATCTTTACATGTTATTACTAAAAAAAGTAGCTATTGATATCCATATCATCGACATCTGCCATTTCTCCACTGGCCCTGCCAAAGGACTCCTTCATATAATAAGACTAGGGTTCAGCCAATAAGAATCACAAGCAGCGGTTTGGAACCAAAAATTCAGAAAATTAAGGGTTCAGTAAGCGAGACATTCATAGAGCTACTCTTATTTGGCATGAAATGTTGGTGGGTCGTGCTATAGTTATGACTTATGATGATATTATCACTGAATAACATGCCAAAGAAGAGTTGCCCTGTGACTGGTTCGGCTTAATACGTGACCTTGAATAGCTCGTAGTGCATGTTTAGCGTTTGTTTGTCACCCATTATTAGGTTGAAAATGGAGTAATGAATAGTATTTTTTGGAAAATATGTGGTTGAAATTTAAAATAACATTATTGATTTGTGTGTAGAATATTTTATTGGGTGAATGTGTGGTGGAGAATTTCACTGTAGCAAACAATATTTTAGATTAGTGATAGACAAACAGGAGCTTAGTATACTGTTCTTGACAGGACAATGAAATGGATATGAAGCAATATGCACTAACTAACATGACTATCACAGTAGAATCAGTTGTCCCTCCTTCCTCAGACAGTCGAGCTCACTCACGAGTCACGACATGTTGTTTATGTGTTATCCGTAAATTTCAACTTCACAACGTTGATCTGGGAGCCGCGTAACAACGAGGGCAACCATTCTAATACCTTAAGAATTATGAATGTTATGTCCAAATTAAAGAACCTCAATTTTTTGTGTCTAACCTAGCCCAGCTGGATTTCTTGGTTTAAAGGGTAAACCCTGGTGTTCGCGTACAATGGTGGTAAAAATTATGAATATTTAGATATAAAAACTTATTTAACAATTAGATATCTAATTAATTTTTTAGTTATATAAACTATTATTTGAATTCAAGTGAGCCCTAAATTCATTTCTTGCTAATGAAACTCAAAATTCAGAATCTTTATTTGCTCTGGCACCATGTTAATATTAAAAGACAAAACCAAGTTTGATAAGTAGAAGATGCACTTTGTTTAACGAATTGTTTAATCCCATTTACTAGCAGAAGGGACTCTAATATGATAATAAAATGTTTCGAAAACAACTGTCATTCGGCTTCAATACTTGGACGTTTTTGATTTAAAACCAAATTTATTTTTTTGGGTTCTTTTGTTTTTTGTCGTTGTTTGTTTGATTGTTCATATAAAAATTTGAAAAGGCAACTAGATAATGATCCTTTGAAAGATTTATAGCAAATACATCACGATCATCAATTGACGTCACCTCCACTTATTGTCACACATTCTCATTTTTTATCTTATTACAGTGCAAATAAATCTTCACTTCCTCTATGTTACATTTATTTTGTGACCATCTTGACATTTACTGGACCAACAGATGAAGCCATCGTGCATAACTGCTTGGTCTAGTTATTATTGAGTAAGACTTACGTATGAACGTAAATAAAAGCTTTCTATTGAGCCCTCCCCCACCCCACAAATTATGAATCATTAATCATGAATGTCTAGCCTATGAAGTCGACCAATCCATGATTAGCAAGAGACTTGTATCGGGTGAAAAATGTGCATGTCAAGAGCATTTTAAATACAAAAGACTCGACAAGATTAGATATAATTAAGAAATATATACATACAATAAAATTATCTCAAACTATACTGTAAAATTTATATGATCGATAATATCACAAACATATGAACAAGTGGGTTGAGAAATAAATGAAAGTCCCAAATCCCATGACCTACTCCATTAATAATAAGAAGCTTGCGCGTATAATTGGGTCAAGGGTTCCCATGGAAAGCTTCGCACTAAGACTTCTTTTGGTCCACATACAATCTTGTTGCCGGCCATTACACAATGATCTTTTCTTTCTCACTTCACTTCTATTCAATTCCATTTTCAATGTTTATTGACTAATTCTTATAAAAATGCACTAATCCTTAAATGAAGTAGGGACCATTGAAACTCGTAATTCAATAACCACGAGATTCAACATTTCGATGATTTGGCTAAGCCTAAAAGTAAGTCAAATTTTCTTTTTAAGTTATTTACTTATTTTGATAATAAAGTGAGAGTTACTTTTCAAAAAGAGTATGAGTTGCTAAATTTATCTATGAATTATAAGTAGACTAACTTGTAAATAATTTTTCTAAGCTAAAATTATCAAAGCCTCAAGAGACTTGTTAGCGCGAGTGAAATATGAGCAAGGGGGAAATATTACTTATTCTAATTATTTCTTAGTGTCATCATATGCTAAGTCAACTTTGGCAAACACGCGCAATAAAATTAGCGAATAAAGATACAAAAGGAGGGGATACAAAAGGGGAGAAAGGAAAAGCCAAAGTTTGATAAATTCGCAAGAAAAGGTCAATACAGCAATGCTAAACAACCATTTTCACGTCCCTTTCTAAAAAGTGTTGAATACATACTTTAAATAATAGTTTTTTCACACTTCTCTTAATATAAAGTAAGCATCAGACAACTATTAAAACATGGAAGATGTCGAAATTGAAACATAAAAATACTTGAAATAGTTCAGAGAAGACACAAGAAATATGCACTCACCTGGCCTAAGGGAGGCAACAAAAGTTTGCTTTGAAGGTTGTTGTCTGAATCCTATTTTCAGAGGACTCGAGCCCAACCAGGCGACCGTCAAGAACAGAAGCACGTCTGCAACTTGTCGTCACGACTTTGCAGCCACGACTAACTCCTCTTTTTTCCCAAATACTCAGTTCACTAACCATGAATCAATCCCTTCTTTACAAGAATCTTTTGTTCAGTTCATTAAAGCTTACCCCAAGTATTCTGAGACTGCCCAGGTTGATCAAATTCGTACTCAAGAATATGTTCATCTCTCAGAATCCAACCATGTGTGCCTTGATTACATTGGCGTCGGTCTTTTTTCTCAGTCACAGTCACAGTCACAGTCACAGTCTCAGTCACAATACATCTCGACAAGCACAATTGCATCTTCGTCTAATCCTCCGTCTCAAAAGTCTGATTGTCCAGTGTTTGGTATAACTTACAAGTCGGTAAATCTCAAGTCGCAGCTGCTTCATGGTGGCGATGGATCCAAATTAGAATCTGCTCTCAAGAAAAGGATCATGGATTTTCTCAAGATCTCTCAGAATGATTACTCTATGGTATTTACTGTCAATAGATCATCAGCTTTCAAACTTGTTGCAGAATCTTATCCTTTCCAATCTAGTCATAAACTACTTACAGTTTACGACCATGAGAGCGAGGCTCTGGAGACCATGATTAATACGTCAGAGAAAAGAGGAGCCTATGTCATGGCAGCCGAATTCAAATGGCCAAGGCTAAGGATTCACTCAGCAAAATTGAAGAAAATGATTGTAAGGAAGAAGCAGCAGCAGAAACACAGGGGACTATTTGTGTTTCCTCTTCAGTCGAGAATAACTGGAACCAGCTATTCTTATCAATGGATGACTATGGCACAGGAAAATGGTTGGCATGTCGTGCTTGATGCCTGTGCATTGAGACCAAAGGATATGGACAGCTTTGGATTTTCTCTTTTCCACCCCGATTTCCTCATTTGCTCTTTTTACAAGGTTCTTGGTGAAAATCCAACTGGTTTCGGATGCCTTTTTGTCAAGAAATCAACTGCACCAAATCTGGAAGCTTCAACAGGGGCTGGAATTGTATCCCTTCTACCAGCAAAACAGTTGCTTCGCTTCCCTGAAGACTCTTCAGGCACAGATACAGAGCTTGAACTGATATCTAAATTGGGGACAAACCAAGATAGTATTGATATATCAAGCTCTTTGTCAAGTCGTATTACTGAGCAAAACAAACAAAATGGAAATTCTAAAGAAGGAGATCAAAAGGATGCTGGTTTAAAAGAGAGCCGTCTAGAAGATTCAGAACAAAGGGAATCGAATGAGAAGAATAAAACAGCTGATGAACATGGAAGCTTGAATATTGAATGTAGATGCCTGGATCAAGTGGATTCACTGGGACTAATGGTTATCAGTAGCAGAGGAAGGTACCTAATCAATTGGCTGGTCAGCGCATTGATGAGGCTTCAGCATCCTAATAGGCTGGGCAAAGCTTCCCTGGTCACAATATATGGACCAAAGGTAAAATTTGACCGAGGACCTGCTTTGGCATTTGATATATATGACTGGAAAGGGGAAAAAGTTGAACCTGTTCTTGTACAGAAGTTAGCTGATAGAAATAACATTTCTCTTGGCCATGCGGTTCTCAACCACATTTGGTTCTCAGAGAAGTATGAAGAGGAGAAGCAGAGAGTCATGGAGAGAAACAGCAAAGAGATAGAAACAACAAGAACCAAGAGTAAAAAAGCTGAACGAGGAATTACAGTGGCTACAATCGCACTTACTTTCCTGGCCAATTTCGAAGATGTCTATAGGCTTTGGGCTTTTGTAGCTCAGTTCCTGGATGCGGACTTTGTCGAAAAGGAGCGATGGAGATACACAGCCCTGAATCAAAAGACAATTGAAGTGTAAGCACAAGACTATTATCTTTCAAACTGTGGAAGTTTTAAGGATGAAATCATTGTAATCTGTCACGGTAAAAACAAAAGCAAAAGCAAAAACAAAAACAAACTTTATGTATCTTTCTGGATAGTGACAGAGTTCCAGTCTTTGAAATAACATTCAAACTAATTTTTTGCATAACAGTGTTGAATCATATTGAAAAGAGCATTCAATCTAATCTCTATCTTAGTCAACCATATTGAAATCAGCAAGGAATATAACACAGGGGAATAAAGAAAAAATAATCAGATTGAAATCAAGAAACTAACATTCGTACCATTTTCACTTACTCACATAGTCAACCACAAACTTTTTTAGACAGTTTCAAGCATTCTACACTGTTAAAATCAATCTTAAATTATTGAAATGATGCTGATGATATTAATGGTCTTAGGCTGGCTCATCTTGAATCTTTGTAGAGACCTGTGATGCACGACCACCACCATTACACAGCCTTATTTCCGAAAAGAACTTGGGGTCAGCTAACTCTCATTTTCCCAGTTCGTTCAATCCTGCAGTGCTCCACATAAATACAGATAGCAGAGCTATGCAAGTTTTCGATTTGTAATTGCATCTGCCTACATGACCGAATATGTATTTACTACAGAGCTACATCACATAGATTGTCAACTTAATGTGGACAAACATGATATTTCTATTAAAATTATGTGGTGCAATAAATAAAAATGGTGGTGTAAAAAATTTAATTACCTTCAATTTAAGATATATTTTTGGAATGTCAAAAATACCCTTCCCACTTCACACCACATTGTACCGTCTTGAATACAAAATATTCATAACATTCCTGCCCCAATTTGTAGTGAGGAAAAGCGAGCCAGTAAAAATCTATTGTTATCCCCCGCGGTTTGACCAAATTAATTACATTCCAGCCCTAATTTGTTAGCCCAGCACGTGTCACCATCCTAAGGCCACATAAATATCTTTTGCATTTCTCCATCGTTGAAATGCTTTCCCACTATAATACATACAACCATATTACACAAACATGCTCAATTACAGAAAAATAGGGAAACACGACACGCGATTTGACCGTTCGAAAAAAAATATCCAATCAATTGTTGCCATCCCACCTTATCACCAAACATTATATATATATATATAGAGAGAGAGAGAGAGAGGGAGGGTCCCTCTTTAGTCTTTTCTAAGTATCACAAATTAGATAAAAGTGGGACCAAATATTTTTCCTTTAAAGAAAAGGGATGTACTATGATGTCCATAATGTACCCCTTATTGGGGGCCGCCTAACGCGACGGGCAACCCTCCAATAGGGGGCCAACATGTGTCCATTATGGACACCATTATGATGTCCATTATGTACACTTAACATTTTTCTAAAAAAAAAGAGTAATAGGATAAAATCCACACTGGGCCACTCTACTTTATTCTTAGTCATCAAAATCAATTTTGATTCACCATGACCATTGTATTTTATATTTAGTATCATGATAGCCATTCAAATTGATTTTATAATGTTTACCATTGTGTGTGTGCATTTTTTTTAAAATTCTCATCTGATTTTTTTTTGTGGTAATTATTATATGTAAAAATTTTAGTCTGTATTTTTTGTCGTGGTAATAATTGAGTGACTTGAATGAAACGTTATTTGAAGTTAGGTGGTTATGGTGACATTTAGTATGAAGTACATAAGTCATAAGTGGATTTAATTCAAAATAGCAAAAAAAAAACATACATGGCATCCATTCACTACCAATCCTACCACCTCTCGTCGTCCCATATTGAGCCCCAAGAATATGATGAACTCACCACCCTCTCATTCTAACCCTTTCTTGGTGATACTCGTGAGTACACAAAGCACCACCTTTGGTCTCCGTTTGACGCGATGGAAACAAATAGGTTGACCATCGTCTTCCGACATCATGCCTCTTTTGAAAGAAGAGCTAGAGGGCTTAGAGGTGTCCCCGTCAGTTAAGCCATCACCTTAACCACCACCGACGATGGTGCTAGAAAACGACGAAAAGGAGCTTCTAGTAGTGAGTTTTATGATGTCAATGACTCTTCCAATTATGTCCCTGTAGCATCTATTACACCGCAAGGGCTTGTATTGGTATTTCCAGGCACCAGAATTTTCATGATCCCACCACCTGGTGGCATCGCTACAATCACGGTTGCTGGGCAATCTAAACACCCCAGTTTTGGGCCTTACTTGCCACCGCAACACCTGTTTTCAACATTTCCGATAGGCATATATCAAATTTTGTCTGCAAGGACTTGGGGGCCTCAATGATATGGATTACTTTTTATGGTGGGGATGAGGCAACTTCAAATATGTGGCCCATGTGAATATTAAACCTATTTTTACAACACTAATATTTGATGGTTTACTTTTTTTGTCAGCAAGTTTAACATCTTTACGTCTAAAGGCAAAATATCATAAAATATTAGGTAATCAGAATGAGAACATAAAACATGTTCACCGTCTCAAATTTCTCAGAGCCATTTCAATTATTTTACTTTATTTTATATTAAAATTATTTTTCCTTAATTTTTTACCATACATCCCCAACAAAAAATATTTTTCATATAATTCTCTCTCAAAAAATCAACATGGACTTAATCTCAAAAAAGGAGGGTAGAAAATCCGATAAAGTTGAATTTATAAACAAGTTGGATAATGTGGAAGTGCACGTGAGTTGAGGATAGTGTACGTGTGAGTGGGCCGCATGGGTGGTCCTCTGCCTAGGATGGTGGGACGGTCAAATGCAGAAAAAAGTATATAGTTGTGGAAATGCTTTGGCCAAAGTTTTATAAGTTTTACGATTCACTTGACATAGCTTTTGCTAGCTTTTGAAGGCCAGCTGTTGAAGTAATTTATATTTATCTTTATTTTAAAACTAATTTTTAAGAGAGATTTCTATTTCAAAAATACTTTTAGATGAAATCATATTAAATCAATTTTTTTAAAGAACTCTTTTAATTAAAAGAACCATTTTTATGAAATTAGTTTAATGAACTTAAAAGCAATATTTGAATCTCAAAAGCCATTTTTGACTTTTTAAAAGTGATGTTAAACGAGCGTTTAATGTGGACCACCAATTGTGAACTATGCCCTTATCTTGAGGATGCGGTCACAGTCGCGGTCATCGGTCCTCCCACCCGGCTGCTTTATGGGTGGTTGTTGGTGGAGTAGACTTGGTGTGTGGACAATTGATAAGTGTAATTTTTATACTTATTCGAGATCTTAAATCATGATATTTATTATTTTTGGATAAAATTCTACCTAATTTATGTTATATTGTATTTTGTAGGTAAAAATTTATGTTTAATGAAGAATTTGAGAAAAGAGCGTAAAATACGGTGAAAAATGGTAAAATTCAAAAAGAAAACATTGAAGAGAAATAGTACATTAAATGGACCTTAATAAATTTGTATTGAAAATTTTAATTGGATCTCAATGTGGTATGTACATACATACATACACACACAGAGTAATAGGTAATGAGAGGAAAAACGCACAGGAAAGGAGAAGGAAAACGGGGCTGGGGAAAGAGAGAAAAAGAAAAGAAAAAAGAAAAAAAGGGTAGTCAAAGAAAATGGCTGCCAGCAGAAAAAAAAGAAAAGAAAAAAGAAAGAGAATAAATAGGTTGCCAGAAAGAAAGAAAAAGAAAAGAAACGGGGAAGAAGGGATCGAATTGACGGCTGCTTCTTTGTCGAAAATTCACGTTCCGTCAATTTTTAATAATGTCATTTTATTTTTACGTATTTTTATTTCTACGAGTAACTAATTTTCATGTTAGAGAAAATAATGTAATCGACTTATGATCCTTTATTTTTCTATTCAAGATTTTTGTGATTTTTAAATACATGTGTTGATTTTATTATGAATTTAATATATTGAATTAATTGATCACTAATTTGATGATTATGTAAGTCTCTTACGAATCGAAATGTGAGTTTGAAATTTAGATCATATAGTAAAATTTGGTAAATTAGTATAACGTGTAGAGATATTTATACTAATTATTGCGGTCATAATATGAATTATTAGAACTAGTATTTCGTTTAACTAAAGTTGATTCACATAGAAATGTAGAATTTAATTAGTTAAATAGGATCAATGAGAACTCGAGATCGAACACTACATTCGGTTATCAATCTTGAATTAAGAATTAAGGTGATCAATAGATGAAATTGTTATGTCCTAATATTCATCACATATTTGAATTTTCAATCAATCGTTGTTTGCAATCTTTTTATATTTTCAATTAGTTAAAAGTAGTTAAGAAAAATGATCATAACCATAATAATTATTTACTTATTTTTATCAAATAGGAGTTAGAAAATTAGATTAAGTCTTAAAATATAGTCTTTGTGGGAACGATATTCGGACTCAAACTTTCACTATATTGCTTGTTACGATATCGTACACTTGCGATATAAAAAACGCAATAAATTCACCACTTCTTTTTATCAAAATCAGCTTTTTAGATCTCCTAAACAAACTCATAGACTTGATTTAAAAAAATATTGAACAATACAATGATTTTATAGAAAATTAATTGAGCCCATTTTTATTTTATTAGTTTTAGAGAAAATGAGTTTTGTAATAGTGATTTTTGGACAATATAAGATTAGAAGTATGGAAACATTTTATATTTATGTACAAAATTATTTTATTAAGAGAATATAATTGAAAATGAGTACTTAAAAAAATGAATTTTGGCTCAAGTAGGGGGCTAAATAAACTTGCACGAGCTTTATAACAATTACATGGACACCCCCTTCATTTCAAAAATTTCAGAAATCTCATTTGAGTTTTACTTTTTGCTTCAGATTTCCCTATCAACTAAAATGAAATATCATTTCTCATTTTATCTTATCTGAATTTTTCTAATTATTTGGTCATTTGGAAGATCCGATATGTTGGATGTATTATTTTTTTTAGCCCATTTCTTGATCCTTGTAATCAGTAGTCACATTGATTCAACTTTTTTTTTACAAATTAATGTGACTCAAACAGAGGCTATAGTTCCATTGACACAAACTGCATCAGTTTTTGCAGGCTGTAGCTGCAAAAATTATGTATGTGTATGTGCATATATAATTATGTATGTGTATGGTTTATACTGTGCCCAAGCTGATAACAAATCAATAACAATGCAAAATTCTTAATATATATGTATAATTTCACATGTAAATATTATACAAGTTGGTAACAATTCAATGGCATTGTCGACAATTTGGCATTACACGAATAAAAGAATATTATATATTTTAATGGCATTATTCATACTTTATTTTTACTAATAACAAAATATTTTTACGTGAGAAAACAATGTGATAAAGTGATCGAGGTGGGGGAAAAAGCCAAATCACAATTTTAAGAAACGCACTATAAAAATGGATGAAGTCACGATTTGGATGGATAAAATGCTGGGTGGCCGGGATGGGTTGCTAAATATTAATTGCGGTGTATGGGGAATTGATTTGGGGCGTTGGGATGTTAAAGTTCATTGAATTGTCAATTCATCTCATTCAATGAACTTTAAACTTTCTGACCTCTCCAAATCAATTCCCACCCACATCAATAAGATCTGTTCGTTGGAATTAAAATCGATTTTTAATAAATTTTGATAAAAATTAATAAAATATGTGATTAAAAAATTATAGATCCCATGAAATATGTAATTGAAATTAATTATTAATTTTGACTTAAATTAAAACATAAGTTTTAATCCGAACCAAACATGAGCAAAATATTTAACAACCCACCCCATCATTTTATCCAACCAAACCGTGACTTCAACCATTTAAATTACAATAGGTACAAAATCTTCCAGTTTCAAACATTTGGCCTCGAATTTCTTTGCTTCTCAAGGTATTTATAATAAAAATTGATTTATAATAATTTCTCTACTTCTGTTAAAAGTGTATCTGGATGTACGTAGCAATTACGATGTCGGAATATGGTTTTTTTTTTTTTTTATCCTTAGTTTCGTTTGTATTTTCAAATAATAATCTTTTAAAAACAATATGATATTTGCTCTATATGTTTGTTATTAACACTTGTAAACGCTATGGAGTAAATTGCGTACAAATTGGTAACAAAATCAATGACATTGCAAAATCTTTAATACATGTATAATTTCATATGTAAATATTACACGAATTGGTAACAACTCAATGATATTATCGACAATTTGGCATTACATGAATAAAAGAGTATTATACATTTTAATGGTATTAGTCATAATTTATTTTTATTAATAACAAAATATTAGAGCGTGAGAAAGCATTGGGATAAAGTGATCGAGGTGGATGCGTGACGTGGGGGTGGGGGTGGGTTGCTAAATATTTATTGAGGTGGGTGGGGAATTGATTTTGGGGGTGAAAAAGTTAGGACGTGTTTGAACCTCATTTTTAGTATAAAACGTATTTTAAAATAATAAATTGATGAAAAATGTATAATTAAAAATTAAAAAAAAAATTTAAATTGCATATGATATTATTTTATTGAACAATATGTAGTTAAAAAGAAGAGAGAAAAATATATTTTTTTAAAAAAGTGAGAATCAAAAAGGGTCTTAACCCCTATTTGATATACATTAAAATTTTCATTTTTATTTTTTTACTCATTTTCAACCATACATTCTTGAATAAAATAATATTTTACATCACATCAAAAAAATTTCCTTCTTTTTTAACCACACATTCTCCATCAATCTACTATTCCAGAATATATTTTCTAAAAAAATATAACTCAAACACACCTTTAATGTTCGTTAAATGGGATGAATTAACCGGGGCATATTGTGTGTACAAAAATGGCGTGCATGTAATTAGTTATGTTTACAATTGTGCTACACAAATATATTCAAATATATATTCAAAAAAAGAAGGATACTCGTCGATACATAATTGAACAGTTTAAAAAAAATAAAAATATAACACCCAATAATAATCTGGCATATCACCTTGTCCTCCCATCCCTCGAGCCTATCTTGTTCTGATGTTTATGTACACACAAGGACAAACATACATACGCATACAGCTGCAGGCAGCAGGCATGCACACCATTATGTAATTATTGTGTACATAAAATGACGTGAATGTGATAATTATATTTTTATATAGAACTGTGCTGCACGTGATAGGGGGAGAATCCCGCCTGTACGTGCAGCGTTATTGTTTTATATGTACACACTGACACACATAGTAAATACACGTGCAGGCACACGTCTTCCTTGGTGCTTTAGCCTTCATTTTGGTGAAAAAATAGAATAATTCTGCA
>CAIGRB010120846.1:14281-42569 GCA_903798255.1 Fraxinus quadrangulata
AATTTCCTGCTCCGATTTATTCAACGAGTTATATTTTATCGTGTTTATTCATTTTTAATTTTTGAAAAACTCATGTATATGTCATGCCGGTGTTTGACATAATAAAAACTTGGGGTATAAGGCAAGGCACGATCGAGCACCAATTACTGAACTGTCCTTGGAATGCTCAAGTTTCACACGAACGTCCTTAATTTTTAACCCCACAGTAAAAATGGTCTAGATCCACTCTGCGTGGGACTCTAAAGTTAGGTGAATCCCAAGGAATCAAGAGAACTGAAAGAAAGGGATGGAGCGTATGTGGAAAAATAATTTGGGGGAAAAACTTGGCATATAGTACATGTGAATATAGGACTTGCCTTTGTTGAATTCCAGATGGGAACAAAAATTTAGCTCCTAAAATTCCAAGTCTTCTCTATATAATCAATCAAAGACTTGAATCATCGGCCGTAGCCAATTCTTGATTTCTTTCTTCTAGATTAATTCTCTAATGAAAAAACAATATAAAGTAAAAATTATAAAATAAAAATATTTAAACATTAACGAAAAAAAATTACTCTCTCTATCTCATTTATATGAGCCGACTTTCCTTATTTTCTTGTCTCAAGTCTATAGTCTTTTTTTTTTTTTTTGTATTGAGAATGTTTTATTTTATTAATTTACTAATATACCCTTATTTAATTTGCTTCATTATAATCAATTTTTCTCATTTAATTTTGAGATTGTACAAATATAAATATACATACTTCTTGAAATCATCCAAATACATACACACATTCAAATTTTTTACTACTTCCAAAAATAATTTACTACAATTTATTGATAATAAAATAAGGATAAACTTTGAACTTGATTTTTTCAATAACAATAGATAAGATTTCTTAATCCGTGTGAAAACCAAAATAAGCTCATATAAATGTGACGAAATGAGTAAAAAATCTTCATAACCTTTATAAAATATAATAACAAACAAGCAAGACTAATGTTTGGCCTTCATTTTTCCAAAAACTCATTTTTAACTAAACATTCTTCTATAAAATAATATTAAACATAAACCCAAATCTTTTTCTTATATTTTAACTACACATTTTCCAAAAAAATAATTATTCCAAAATAGATTTTCTACCAAATCACGTTAAAATGGAGCTCAAACGGAGGCTTAAGGAAAATATTTGGATTTACGTGTAATATTATTTTATGAAAAAATGTGCAGTTGAAATGAGTTTTGAAAAATGTATTTTAGAAATAATGAATTCCAAATATACTTGTAACTTTCATCAAGTCTGCCTAGTTTGACGAGAATGCATAGATGATTCTAAATTCATTCAAAATAAATAAATAGGGGTGGTCTAAATAAACTATATATTCTGATCAACATTGTATAATTTAACGAGACTGCTCATATAATTCAGAATTTGTGCAGAAATGAAAAATAGTTGATGATATTTCTGAAGAAAGAATGATATATTTGTACTAATTTTAGAAATTAGATAATTACAGCTCGTTTGAACCCTAGATTGTTGGAGAATGTGTGGTTAAAAAATAAAAATTAAAATTAAAAATTAAATTTGCGTGTAATATTATTTTATTGAAAAATATGTGCTTGCGAAAAAGTAAAAAGAAAAAAAAAAAAGATGTATTTTGAAAATAATGGTGAATAAATAAAGACTTAATATGAAAAAATAAAAGTGAGACATATTATACTTTCTTTTCTTTGTAAAGAATCCAGCATAATTTCCTCTTAAAAAATCCAATTCCTACATCACCTTAGGAAAAGTATGCCTAATCAACCTTTCATAAAATTCCTACCAAACACAAGCCAGCCAACCACCGCCTTTAAATCTCGAATTTCTTCAAACTTCCACACAAAATTCGTTAGTTATTATAAAAATAAAAAAAGTTAAATTTGAAAAACTAAAAATGAGTACATTATTTCAGATACGAGATCAATCACCTACATCTAGACTTGGTTATCCCGTTGTGAACTTTAATTCAGGGTCAAGGCCAGGAATTTTATTCATTGGGAGCACAATTTTAGTTATCGGCTACATTAAATTTTTTTCGCCAAAATTAATCTATGAATGAAAAGAGCTAGGGAGACAGTTAGCCGTTAACCGTTGATGACTACAGTAGGGACTTCATTTATTAATATTTTAATACTTACCAACCCATAGAATTATAATCTTACCACTTGAAAAGCACCATTAAAAAGGTTTGCTGAATAAATTCAGACTTTGTTTGTCTTCTATTATTCCAAAATATTGTTTGTTATAATAAGATTCTCCACCACACATTCACCCAATAAAATATTTTACACACAAATCAATAATGTTACTTTAAATTTTAACTGCACATTCTCCAAAAAATACTGTTCATTACTTCATTTATTTTATAATAATGAGAGACAAACACACACTCAGTAGTTAATGGAGAGGGAATAAAAATAAATTTTCAAATACGTAGCAAATTTAGCTTCACTTCTCCATTTAAAAATAAGCTAAAACAATATTATATCAATAGAAGACCACAAGAAAATTGAAACATTCTTTAAAATGTTTAATTTCTTGATTTTCCCAGCAGCCAAATTTGAACTATACAAGTAACATAATAGATTTAAGACTTAAAAAATGAACAAATCACCAGAAAAAGAGGTGAGTAACCTAAAAAAATAACAAATATTATTTATCTATCTATCCATCTATCTATCAAGAAATTAATAAAGAAAAAAGTCAATCAGACAAAAACCTCAAAACAAGAAGACTAGAAAATGAAGCATACCCAAAGAAAATCAAACCTACAGCAAGTCACAAATCATTCTCCAATGACATAAAAAATTAACAAAAAAAAAGAAAAAGAAGAGAGGTCGCTCATGGCGACACTAGTAAGCAATGGCCATCGACGGAGGCTCAACAACTAGACGTCAGCAAGTCACAGACTCTTCAATGGCGAGTGGAAGATATAGGTTTTGGTTGTATGTTTTTTTCAAAGCAGCAGTGGATAATGGGTTAAAAAAAGAAAAAAAAAAAAAATTGGCCTAAATCCAACAAACTATTTTCCCTAATCATCCATCCGGATCAAGCTTTCCAGCGACTACAAGTCTACAATATTGGAAAATTCCAAGCTGTAAATTCTTCTCTTTTTGGTCGAATGCAGGCACACTGGAGTTTTCTGTGTCAAGCCTAAAGTCCAGTGCTGGTCGTGCCTGCGCTGGCCTCTATGTAGCTCCACCCTAGCCTAAATTTAATGATTGGACCGGCTTGATTTGCTGAAACTCATTGTTTTTAATTTTAAAAATTTAAATATGATTTATAATTAGTTATTATTGGAAAAAAAATGAATATTCTTATTGTTAATTTGAAGCATTAAATTGTTTATGAAATATAAAAATCAATTTATACGTAGAATTTACACGCAACAGTAAAAGCACCATTACAGTTTAAAGGAGGAATTATGCCTCATATTGAAGACTTTTATAGAACTCCTAAAAGATGATAATTTGCGTTTTTAAAAAATATTTGATAAATCATATATTAATATATGTGTTGATCTCAAAAAATGTGCTAATAGAGTCCCTTCCACCTCTCCTCCACGTAAATCTTACCTGCACAATGGAACATTTCGTTAGGGAGCAAAGGTCATCGGTCGAGAAAAAAGTTCGACAACCATTTGTACTCTGACGATCAAATCAACGATCGGACAAGAGAAAAATAAAATTCAAGAGAGGGAGGGGGAGGGGGGATTTGGAAAAGGTTAGAAATCATACATTATTGTGAATGAAACTCACAAGATGCAATTGTATAATTTAAAAAATCAAATTCAATGAATAGTCAATGTCATGTAATTTATAAGTGTAATAATATATTTCTAGCTCCAATGCACCACCACCACTACCAAACCAAACTCATAGATGGACCGCCCCCATAGAACCACTACCACCAACGATGAACACTCCCACCGTCGATTCCCACCCAACACCATATATTCGCAATTATCGAGCCATTCACAAATCCAAACCCAGACCTCCATCCATCACTTCACTCTCGCCACTCTCAACCACAACAAACATTCACCCTAGCCATCTTTCTTGCTTAGTCTTCTATCATGGGAACAGATCCAAACCTTGGGACTTGTAACAGTAGGAACCAAGGTTGAAATTGATGTTTGAACATCATATTGTGGTTGATTTAGTGATTGAGTTTGCTAAATGATGATGGTGGCTTTGTAGTGGTGCAAATCTAGAGGCAGGGCTATGGTGATGCAATTTTAGTGTTTGTGAAGGTGATGGTGCAAATTTGTGAAAGAGGTGGTAACTACGTAACATAGTAAGTTGTTACAAGTTGTAACAACAATGTAATACAATATATTACAAGTGTGACGGAAGTAGTGGGAAGTATAACATGGAATATTTAAAGTAGGGATGACAGCTGTGGAAACATGCGATGCAAGTGTGGTTTAAAAATATATATACAAAAATGACATAAACAATATTTTGGTGGGAAAAAAAAAAGAAAGAAAGAAAGAAAGCTTGACTTGTATATTAGAAATAGTTTGTTATGTTAGGGTATTTGTGAAACTTTCATTAATTTAAAAGTTTTTATCGTAAGTAGGATTAGAGTACAGAGAATATGTGACAAAATCGAGCCAAGCAAATTGGTCCATATGAGTCATCGACCTAGAAAATCAAGCTCGATATGGCCAATTTATTATGACGGACAAATATACGAATGGTTAGAATTAGATTGATCTAAATTTTCAACATAACAACTTGATTGATTTAATTGATAGGGATGGCAAGTTCGGAGCAACAAATCTCACCTCTCGCCTCACCGAGTAAATTCCTGTCCCGTTACTCATTTAAGGTTGAGGGGAGCGAGGCGGGATCCTTGCCCCGTATATTATCTGTTTGATTTTTTATTCTTTTTATTAGTAATTCAGTTTATGATAATATATTTTATTGTCCAATTCATTAAAGTGAGACAATAATATATTAATTAATTTATTTATTTATTTTTAAAAATTAAATTATTCAAATATATTTGGTAAATTGAGGCTTTTATTGTTTCTTTGGGGCTGGTAAACATTCTGTTACACCTTAATGGGTTTGGTTGAAAGAATTAATCTGTATAGTTACTATATAATTTTCTTTTCTGAAACCTGATGATAGGTTTTACATTAAAGATTTTTTTCTTGGTAGAAGTAAAAGTGCTCTTTCCATTTACTACTTTCAGAGAGTAGGTGTTTGCAATCCAGTTATGCTTCTGGATGAGATTGACAAAACAGGTTCTGATGTTCGTGGTGATCCTGCCTCAGCTTTACTTGAAGTTCTTGATCCTGAACAGAACAAAACATTTAATGATCAGTATCCAATCATCATCATTATCTTCATTTCTTTACAATACGTTNTATTTTATTAATTAAATATATTACGGTCACAATTTCATATAATTTGGTCACAAATCACAAATTTTATATGTCATAAATTATTTTACGGTCACAATTCAAAAAATTTATAAATCACAATTTATTCATCGGTCACAAATCGAAAATCAAAACGTTACAAATTTTTTTACGGTCACAAACAAATTTTTTTATAGGTCATAAATTATTTTACGGTCACAATTCAGAAATTTTATAAGTCATAATTTGTTCATCGATCACAAATAAAAAACAATTATACATCACAACTTATTCATCGGTCACAAATCACAAATATTATAAGTTACAAATTAGTAGACAATCACAAATTGTCAAATTTTAGATCACAAAGTTAAAATTTTTTAGGTCACACATTATTTCTTGATCACATATTGTTCATCGATCACAAATTAATGAATTTAATGGTCACAAACGACCAAATAATTTGTGATCACAACCAACATTTGTAACCACCCTCGCACCACTCCCTCTAGTAGCCCCATTGTCATGGCCGCCGTCGCCACCAGAACCACCACCAACACCTCTCGACCACCATTTTCAACTACAAAAATATCACTGTCACCGCTAGGCCTCCCACCACTAAATCCAACAAAAATCATCGCAATCACCCGATACACCACCAATGCCGTCAACAGTGTTAGACACACCATCTCACAACCTCACCAATGGCCAGAATGCACCATCATCACCTCCAACAAAAAAACACCTGGATGCGCAAACATTCCCTCCAAAAAAAAACCACAACAGATCCACCGCATCAATACAACCTAGCCAGAAAACCATATCAGCGACACTCATCACCAGAAACCACAAACTACAAATATCACCGGCGCTCACCACAAACTACAAATCACAACCCATAATATTGGTTTGACGTTCCCAGTCAATACAGCCCCCGCGTTGCGCAGATTGAGATACGGTGCTACGGAGTAATAGGCTGCAGCAGCGTCTTCGCAGCGGTGCTACTACTTCAGAGTGATGTCGTTGATGGTGGCGTCTTGAGCGAGGTGGTGGTGGTGGTGTCTTCGCTACCTTTGCAATGACGGTGTTGGTGCTTCACACCGGCGGCGACGACGATGGTGTTTTCGTGAGAGAGTAGATCGGCGCAGGGATGGGTAGGGAGAGAGAGAGAGAGAGAGAGAGAGAAATGGGAGATGAGAGAAGGTAGAGTGAGATAGAAGAGAGGAGGATGAAAATTAAAATGAAATTGATTAGGGTTTGAGATGAAAATTGTACAATTAATATTTAATATAAAATGTTTGATTTTTGAAACCTTTAATCTGATTTTTGAAATTGAATATTTAAAAATCTGATTTTGTGTACTTTCCTTTACTACTTTTGTAATTATCTATTAAGCTCGTGTTTGAGTCACATTAAAATTTTCATTTTCATTCTTCCATTCATTTTCAACAACACATTTTTCAATGAAATAATATTTTTCATCACATCAATAATTTTTCCTTCTTTTTTAACCATACATTCTCCATCAATCTAAAATTTTAAAATACATTCTTTCAAAATAACGTGGGGTTGAGACACACCATAATTGAGTTAGTCAAATTATATTTCTAAAAAACATTTGATTAAATCTTATAGTAATTATTAAAAGGTAGTAATGGAACCGTTTTTGAAGTCAAGGTTGTCTGCCCCATTTCCTTAAAAAAATATTCTGTTCTTCAGTTCCACCAAATTCAATTCAAAACCTTGACAGATTACTCCATGATTAAATATATAAAGCACGACTATATATAGAACAGAAATTTATTCGTATACAGATTACTGTATTCATTATGGGTTCAATGGAGATGGAGACTAGTACGGCAACTGTCAGAGAAGAGGATGAGAAAAAACAACCCGAAATTGGTTTGAAAGAAAACAAGCTAGGAAATGATAATGTGAAGAATTTTATGAAGAAGAAGAAAAAGAGCAAATTTAATTTTATTCCCAAGTTGGGTTGTATGAAATTGAATGACGAATTCCCGGCTGTGGAGGAGAAAGCCAACGTTGACGGAAGTTTTGACGTCGAAGCTGGTAGCAATCAGAAGACTTGCCAGCCAAATCACCTTATTGTTATGGTTAACGGAATTATTGGCAGGTTAATTTATATTACTGATACTAATAATAATATGATCTATGATTTGATGCCCTGAATCTGGATAGTGGAATGATGAAATTCGGATTTTTGGATTATTTTACAAAATATTTATGTAGTTATTAGTTACTAATTATTGTTTTACATTACATTTTTGCAGTGCTCAAAATTGGAGATATGCCGCCAAACAATTTGTCAGGGCCTATCCTAGTGATGTTGTCGTACACTGTAAATTCTATCTTCACCATTTTTTATTTTTATTTTTTATCTGTTCAGATTTATGTTTTGAGTTTATATTCTTTGTTTATTGTTACTGAAAATTATACCACGAAATGTGTAGACTTTATTGAAGATCCAATTCATACTTCTTTTTCAGTCAAGAAAATATTATTGAGCTATTAGGGTAAATGATGGATTCAAAAAGATAACATTTTAAATGAAGGTTAATTACATACATGAAAATTTGTGTTTCTAGTTGCCATGACGTTTTTATCCAATATACATAGAGTAATGGTCAAATATTTTGTGACAATATGAACTGGGAGTTTGTTATATGTTTGTTTTATAGCTTAACGAACTGAAGATGGAAACTTCCCTACTGAATTGAGAATGATTAGGATTCGAACTAGAATTTCACTTATTGAGCATATATTAACTTTAACAAGAGTAAAAGAAGCCTACTATGAGTCAACCATTCTTTTCCGACTTCACCAGTGCTTCTTCCGTTGCACAACGGAGGCAGATACAAGTCACTGCCGCTGCAGGGATGGAGGGAAATAGCGTGGCTTGGAAAGCCACATCAGGTGAATGACAGAAGAAAGTGGCATAAATATTCATTAAAAGTACTCACTAGCAAGTACTTTTTGTATTAACACAAGCATTGAACTAAAAGAATTCTTGGTAGGATGACACAGTCAGACTCTTAAATGCATACTTTACACTTACCAGCTCACTTTAATGCTTGTGAATTGCACTTGATGTCAAATTCCCCTTTCAAATGTACTGGGTTACTTGTTTAAATTACATGGTTAATAATTCTACTAAAATTAGAATTGTTGACATCGAATATATATCTGAGATGGTTTAGGCTTGGGGCTCTCATGTGGTATTCCTAAGCTGCTTTGAGAATGTTCATTCAATATGAATACGTGATCATGATATATGATTTCAGTAAGTTTTTTTATTAATAAGAAGGAAACTGTCAATGGTTTATTGTAAAATATTTTGAATAAATTTCGAAAAGAAACTCGAAATAAGACTAATTCCACCTTACGTTCACATGATCACATCCAAAACAAGTTTCTGAGATATCTTCCTGAATAAAGCTTCTCTGTTTTCCTGAAATGTTTCTTTACTTTCTGATTTACCTATCATAACATCTATACTTGACATATGAAAGCATCATAAAAACCAAGTCTAAAAATATATAACTTTCTGTTCTCACAAAACTGTTATACATAAAACCTGATCACATTCCTGGTAGTTGTAATTGTATGTTCTAAAGCATTGCACGCAACAGACATAATGAACACTGAATTTAAATCAGAACATAAATTTGATCTAACTTCCTAGTTTCTATATTGAAATCAAACACATAAGTTAAATTTATAGGCAAAAGATCCTGTCATTTATAGAATTGCAATATCTTTCCGCAACAAATAAATTACACTTTCTTCCATGTTGCTAAATTACTTTTAGATTGCCGTATCAAATGGAAACAACTATGCAACCTTCAATGATGTAGCTCAAGCTGTCAACAATTGTAAACTCGTGGACTGCCCAATGAATGTTTCGGAAAATCATCATATTTGCAAGAAATAGTTGAAGCTTATGAATTTTTCTACATTTTATATTAGCTGAAGTCAATGTCTTTAAATGTTGACATGAATTATTTTTATTTAATATGCTATGTCCAGGCAGTGAATCTAATTCTTCAATGTTGACATTTGATGGTGTTGATGTAATGGGAACGAGATTAGCTGACGAGGTTTGTGATGCCTTTTCCAATAATAATAAACCGTTCTCTTACATCCTGCATTCTGTAGGACTAACTGTTCTCTTGATTGCTGTCTTGTGTTTGGAATTAATACTATTCATTCAAATATTTTACTACAATTTGAATCAAATGCTTCTGTAAGATGGAGATTACAGTATTTTTCCCTTTGAAATTTCAGGTGATTTCTGTTGTAGATTGCCATCCAAATCTTCAAAAGATTTCTTTTGTAGGTCACTCACTTGGCGGCCTAATCGCAAGATATGCGATTGCTAAGCTTTATCGACAAGATTTTTCAAGAAAACTTGGTGAAGAAAATGGCGAGTGTCAAGGGGAGTCTAACAGATCATTTGCTGAAGAGAAATGTAAAGACAGAATTGCTGGACTTGAACCCGTGAACTTCATTACCTTGGCAACACCACACCTTGGATCAAGGGGGCATAAACAGGTTATTGAATTTGTTAAACACAGATTGCTTCTCTATTGATGATGCATTGCCGAGATCTTGGAAAAATGTTCTCTTTAGTTCCTATTGTAAAGCAATTTATTAATGATCATTAAATAATCTGTGGCCAAAAAGAAGATATTTTTCTTAATTTTGTTATGGCACCTCATCTTTAAAATGTCCGATCATGGTCTTAGTGAATAGCTGTTCGAGGAAGTTGGCAGGATACAGGCACAAGTACAGTGTCTCCTCATTGTTCTTCACAGGGTCTCTTGATAATGTATTAGATTGAAAATTGAGATGTACGCATCTTTCTTTCCTTTTTTATTATCTAGTAAGAAGAAAAATCCTAGAAAAATATGCTTTTACTTGTACAATTTATTTAGTATGGAAGTAGTCAATTTCCCACACCTTAACTATAGTCAATTGAAAGTGATCTTAGTTTTATTTCATATGCTTAAGATTAGAGGGGTCATCTCTCTTTTTTCATATATAATTTGGATAGATGTAAGCCACCGACGTGTTAATTTCCTGATAGGTTTGAGCTGTCTAAAGAACCCTTTAATATTATGTCTGCCATAGGCATTTGAAAATGCATGCTCTAGTGTTCTACTTTTCCAGTTTTGGTTTTTCTAA
Source organism: Fraxinus quadrangulata (assembly GCA_903798255.1). Classification (NCBI taxonomy): domain Eukaryota; kingdom Viridiplantae; phylum Streptophyta; class Magnoliopsida; order Lamiales; family Oleaceae; genus Fraxinus; species Fraxinus quadrangulata. Next base: position 24,881 of record CAIGRB010120846.1, read on the forward strand.
ACGTGGGAATTGATGATCACCTCTCCATTTTTTTCATTTTCCTAGAACTGATGTATCCTATTTGTTTGACATTTTTCACTTAGAAATGGAAAATGGTTACTTATCTTTGGTTACTTTTCTCTGAGAATGTTATTGTAAATGCAACCATTAGCTGCTCAATTATCCCAATATGACCAATGTGGTCTTGCATTCAGGGTTAATTTGTTTTACAAGTTGGTAGTCTTGCAGGTACCAATGTTCTGTGGGCTTTACAGCATGGAGAAAGTAGCATCACGTGCGTCATGGATACTTGGAAGAACTGGGAAACATCTATTCTTGACCGATAGTGATGACGGAAAATCTCCTCTTTTGCTTCAGATGGTCAATGACACTGAAGATCTTAAATTTATGTGCGTTATCATGAATTCATTATACTTTTTATCTTTCAACAAATGCAAATTTAACAGGTGAAATCTTTTGCATTCTGGATTCTTGTGCAGATCCGCTTTGCACTCATTCAAGCGACGTGTGGCCTATGCGAATGCACGTTTTGACCGTATCCTCTTTCTGTTTTTCCGCCTATTCATTTCTTTTGGCTTCATCTTAGTGTGTAGACTGCACTCAAATTCATCTATGGGTTATGGGAAAGATTTATGAGCTGTGGGATAAAGCATGAAAGAGTAGATCGGTAGAAGTATGACTATCTGAAATGCATGTATACTAATTGAAATACAAATAATAGTTTATTCTTGCTGTATCTTTTTTCTATAGTATGAAGATCTTGACACATTACATAGATCTTGTTGGATGGAGTTCATCGTCACTGCGTAGAAGGAATGAGCTACCAAAGGTAAAACTTAGCGATTATACAGTTGAACTTATATGTGCCGATCATCTTATACTGTTCTTTTTTCAGAGACGAAATCTTCAAAAACATGCTAAATACCCACACATTTTATATGAAGTGGCTTCAAAAACTGACAAACCTCAAGAAGTTCGTTTGGAAGCCAAAATTGTTAGAGGCAAGACCAATGAAATAGAAGGTTTGTTAATTCTTCAATCTCCATTAAATCAATGATTATTGTCTCCTTCAGTAGTAAATCATAAGGTTGTTCACCATTGTTCTGGTAACTATGTACTTATATTCTCTAAAAGGATTTTATTGTAGCAAGGCCATATTTCTGACTAATAAGAAATTTATTTTCTTTTAAAATATTAATGAAATGGATAAATATTTACATCTTTGCTTCGGTTAAAGTTGTATTCACACATTATTTTGATATCTGCAGTCATAGAATAGTTATCATAATGCATTAATTGTGTGGTAATTTTCTGCCTATGTGGATAAGGCCTTGGCATAGTAGCACAGAGCCAAAACATTTATTTGTGTGGTGACAAGCAATTAAGCAGTCTGGATGACAGGAAATTAGGTATTTTGACTAGAAGCATTCTGGTCCACTCAGAAATATTACCTGTTTTTACAGATAGGAATTCTCGTCTTTGGTTTCATGTAATTTCACTGCAAAACATAAAATTACACGGCATATTTTAAATGAAAGTATTTGGGCATTCAGCTATTTAATGGCCATAAAACCTTACACTAGTGCATGCACTGATGGCAGATAACATATGAAGACGGCTGATTACCCAAAATTTATATTTACTACAAATAAAACGAGTTTATTTTTCTGATATATTGTGTTATTGTTTTGGTTTTCATTTTTCCTTGAGTGGGCCATAACTATAAAGGAGTTTATCAATTGAAGATGTCTGTGTTGCTACATTTTACTATTCATAATCTGTGTTTATGATTAGAACTACAGATTAACGTCCAAATTTCTTCATAGTTACACTATTTTTAGAGTTCTAGATTGTGTTAGATTGTTGACATTCATGTTGTTTTCACTTGTAGAGGAAATGATCAGAGGTTTAATGAGATTGGGCTGGGAACGTATTGATGTCAACTTCAGTGGAAGTATACAAAGATTTCTTGCACATAATACTATTCAGGTATGTATCCATTGTCACATGGGATCCATAATGCATAGATAGTTTCTTCGACCACCAGGGAACTTGACCTGATCTTGCCTCCAGCATTATATCCTCAGTGGATTGTGTGATTTGAACCATCTAAAACAAGAAATTACTATCTTACCACCCCTTGAACTCATTTAGGTGTAAATTATATGACTTCAGAAAATATTGTAATTCACTTCCTACATCAGAAGGCGTCCTTATTCATAGCACGACATAAGATTTACGTCAAATTTGGACAAAATATCACTTTGAGATTCTTTGGCAACATTTGAAATTGCACTTAGCGACCTCAGCGGATCTTAATCAGTTAGACTGTTGTTGCATTACTTTCTTCAAAACTCAATTTCCACCATTATTTTGCTTAATGCCTTTTCAAGAGTTCATCAGCTAGTAGTTTTTTATTCGGTTTCATGATGAATAGGCTATAGTAACATGACATTGTCTTACCTTATGGTTCAGGTAAAAACGTACTGCATAAATTCTGCTGGAGCCGATATAATACAACATATGATCGACAATTTTGTATTATAGAAATATAATGAAGAAAGTGTACGCCCATGCAAACCCGCTTTATTTTTTGATGTATTTATCTGAAGCAGAGAGATATAATAGTAAGGGCAATTTTTTTGTTGTGTAACTTATACATTGAGTCACACGAGTATTGAGAAAGAGTTAATTCTGTGCTGCTACTACTGCTAGTTATCTTTACCTTCATTGGTTACTTTTGCTAATTTACTGATGGTTGGGTATTTCTTTTAATTTTTATGTGAATTTTAATACGATTTAAAGTTAAACCATAATTGAATATTCTCGTTGACCTGTTTGTAAGTTGCGCTAATAAATGTTTGTGAATTATAACAAACAATTAACAAAATATATATATTGTTTGTAATAGTCGTGGATTATGCCAATTTCAAAGAGATCGTAGAATCAGAAAGCTGGAGTTGTAAAGGATAGATCGGTGATAATCATTAGTATAAATAGATTTATTTATTTTTTAATGATCACCAATGGAAAAGTGTTAATTTATTGATAGGTTGTCGCGTAAAAGGCTGATCATTAGCTGTACATTTTGCTAATAAATGGAGTTGACTTGACCATTCTCCATCATATTATATATTCATGAAAAATAAAGTAAATCTAAGGTTAGGTAGCGTGGATATGTAGGCAAACAATAATATGACTTCACATTTGAGTAGGCCACGCCCCTTTTTTACCTACCCTATATTGCAGCAACCTAACTTATTAAATCCACTGTTTGATTGAAAACTTAGTTACTGTTTGGCTAATTTGTTTATTAACGATCCAATCACTCTTTAAGTAAAGGAACATCGAGCATTCATTTCTATATATTTTCAAAGTTGAACTGAAATTATAAACTCCTCCCACACAAGCACTTACATGGGATATAAAACCTATAAGGGGAGGGGACAGATTGAAAGAGTACATTTTTTCAAAGAAAACGAAAGCCCATAAGCCCTTTCATTTTCTGTCTTTTTCTATTCTTTGCAGCTGTCTTTCTGTGTTAGCTCTCTTTTTCTACTGCCTTTATAGCAACTACTCTTCCCTTTTGGCCACTCTCTCAACTTGTTTTCTTTCTTCATCCTTTGCAGCATTCCACTTTCTATCTTAATTCCAACATATTCATACTGCTAAAACACAATATTCAAGCCAGCTTAATTCTGTAGTTGTTTGCTTTTTCACTTTCACAACTACTACTTATAAGTGGCTTTCCTGTTCAAGTTCAAATTCAATGGCCAAGAAATTTATACATCATACAAAAAGTAGACATCTAATCACTTTTCTGCACTTTTTACTCATTTCAAGCTTAGCCCCCCTCAAATTCATGGCTCAAGGTAACTGGGTTTTTGCTCGAACTTGTTTCTAATCCATCATTAACAAGCTTAAGACAGTATTTTGAAGTGGAATTTTCTGTGTTTTTGCATGTTACAGGAAGAATACTGATGCACAAGCCTCCTAGTGACACTACTCAGGTGAGGTTTATATTTTATTTTTTTTAATCAAAAATCACTACAAAGAAATTTCACTTTAACTTTCTCCACAACCTTTTTTCAAGGAAACGATATAGTGAATTAATGACATTATTTGATTTGTTGTTTAATGAAATGCATGCAGGGGCAGGTAAGAAATGGAGAGAGGTTAGTAATGATAGGATCAAGACCACCAAGATGTAATAAAAATTGTGTGGCAATTCAGGTTCCTATTGTCCCCAGCATCAAAAAAGCAACTACTACTCAATATTTATCCATACAATATTCAAGAGGTGATGACATTTCAAACTACAAACCCATTTGTTGGAAGTGCAAATGTGGCAACTTCATCTTCAACCCTTGAACAAGTACTTTTTTTTTTTTTTGGATTCTTCAATTCTCAATCTTTCTCGCTTGCTCCAACAGAACCGCGGTTTCACAAAAAAGTTCAGGATAATATGGGAATAGATTCGATCCATGTGTAATATGGGAATCCCAGTTCATCATTTGTACAGAAGTATTCTATTTTCCTGGTCTACTACTTTTTGTTGTTTTTAAGGTTTGAATTTATCCACGTGGCCCATATGATTTTCAAAGTATGATAATTTGTGATTAATGTCATGTTAGTAGAAAATATTAGTATTTATTGGATACTTATTCAAGCTATAATTGCATTGAAAATTCCCCAAGTACAAGGGAAATTGCACAGGTATTACATGGGGGACATGACTCTAGTTTGATTGCATATACCATAGGCTATAATGCTCTTTTGCATAACACGGAAAGGAAGTGTCTATTTGCACTTTATCATGGTTGTATAGGAATTATTTGACTTAGGCCTTGTTCAGTAGGGATTAATGTCCAGATTTTAATCTAAATTAAAGTTAACAAATAATTTTAATTATATATTTTATGAGATTTATAATTTTCAACCATAAATTTTATCAAAATTTACTAAAAATTTGATTTTAATCCGCACTGAAAAAGGGCTTGACGGTGATGGAGTAGTAGGAATGGAACTGTTTTGTTTTGTTATTGAAATGTTTATAGTTTATTCTATATATGAATTAAATATCAAAAGAGTTGGGGATGGGGATGGGGATGGGGATGGGGATGGGTATGTGAGGACGGGGATAGGTTTGGTCCATTTTAATGAGAAAGAGTTGATATGGGAACAGTGGTTTGTTACAATTTTCGTATCTTACGAGATCTCATGTCCCACCAGCAAAAAGGCCATCTTCTTTTCTCGATTTCATAAATACTGATATCATCAACATATTTTGAATTTTGTTATTTGTACATCAAAATTGTACATAAGAGATTATATAATATGATGTGAAGGAAAAAAAATTGGATGAAAAAGTTGATTGTACTTTAAATTGTACATCAAAATTGTACATAATATGATGTGAAGGAAAAAAAATTGGATGAAAAAGTTGATTGTGCTTTAAATTGACAAATGATAGAGTAGCATGCGACATTACGTAACCCATTATGTAATTATTGATATATATATATATATATATAGCAACATTCATGTATATTAGCCCCTTGCTTGGTGGCTTTAATTTATTAGCCCATGTTTGATGGTTCTAATAAAATATTGTACACGTAAATTTAAATTTTTTCTTACTTTTTAATCAAACATTCTTAAAAAAATATTATTCAAAACATAGTTTTTGAAAATTAAAGACCACCAAACAGTCTTAATTTTAACTATACAAAAACATTGACGGGCTCCCGCCTAAGAATGGGTGGAAATTTCTCCAAAAATAAAATAAAATAAAATAACAATAGTAATAATAATAAAAAAACATTTTGATACTTAATTACGAGGAAGACTGTTAAACATATCATGTTTGAATTTCAATTTGGTTGAGTTGGTCCAAATATGCATCTGTTAGAATAAATCAGAGTGATTAGCGGTTAAACTTACGAAAATTGTTCATAATCGTTTCTCATATTTAAGAGTGTGAGTTTAGATGACAAAATATTCCAGCTCCACTCCATCTCAAAGGAGCAAAATTCCCTAATTAGTTGGGAAATCAAGAAACGCGGTTCCTGCTCTAGTATTTCCATTATTTTTTAAAATTTAATCGTATTTTAAATAGTAAAAGTAATTTAGAAAACATGACGAGGAATGGAGATCATAAAACAGGGATTGGGACATCCTTAAGTTTGAGTAACCAAAAAAAAATAAAAATCATTTGTTTTTCATTTATCAATCAATATGAAAATCCATCCGTTTGCTCTTCTTTTATTTCTTGTTTTCCTTCCTTCCTACACGTACTGTGGTTAAAATGAAAATGAAAATAAAAATATGTGTATTATTCCTTCACTTTTCATCTGCACACAATATGTACTACGATTCTTTGTTTATTCCATGTGTTGTCAATTTATTTTATAGATTCAAAACTTACAACAAGGGGTCAAAATAAAAGACAAAGCCCAACTACAACTAAACAAACAAACAATCAAAAGAACAAATGCATAGGAAAAACGAAAAATTAAAGGCAATTATTTTTATTTTACACTTAGTTGTTCGTTTCCTTCTCTTTCGCATGGTCAAGTCATTTTTACTATGTTAGGTCATTGATCCAATGCTAGTTCATTTTTACTATTCAATTTTAACCACCTCTAATGATCATTTCTTCAATAAACAAAGGAATTCGATGATGTCTCTATTGGAAAATTTTCAAAAGAATTTTATTTGGTTATTGTAGGGTCTGCCCTAAGAATTTTGAGGCCCTAGACAACTAATTCTTATGAGGTTCTTAAACTTGAGATGCAAAATTTAGGGACCAAATTAAAGAAGGATTTTTTTTTGGAAACATTTTGATGATTTTGAAGTCTTGAGGGACTAAAGTGAAAATAGTTTCGAGCTCAATTGGAGGGTTGAGAATTATCGTATCAATATTGAGCTCCTATTAAAACTCGTATTAAATGACACATTATGGACTTAAGAAAAATTAATTTGTATAAACCAAATTCAAGTTACAATTGGGCCTGCCTACTATGTAATTTTTTGACGGGATGATGCCCTTTAAGTTTTGAGACCCTAGGTTATTGTCTAGTTGGCTTTGGCCTAGAGCCGACCCTAAGTTATTGAGACGATGATAGAAAACATATTTCGAACAAAAGAATTGAGTATCGTTGGCCAAAGTTTTGGCCAGCAGGCTGGACAAATTCATTGTAAGTCCACTACACGAAAGCGACACCAATTGTGTCTTAACAATGAAGAGTCGTGAGTTATATTTTAAAAGGTGTGTGATTATATAAATAGATACAACCATTTCACTGTTAAGAACAACCTAATCTAATCTAATAATGTATAAAAGTCCCAATGTGGGAGAAATAATGTTGAACAATAATGTCCTTGTGTTGTTTTTATAATTCCTAATTTGTCCTTCAATTAATTTTATTCGACCATTTCATTACTAATTTCATTGCCGACCGCTTTTAAACTTGATCCTCAGTTCCGAACTCAAGCCTACTCAACCTCAGTTTCGAACTTATGTCTAATGCCACAACTGCTATCGTAACTTTTGGTAGATTTGTGCTTGAGTTATATATTCCATTAACTACAAATACATGCATGATTTATATTTTATTAACATGCAAACTCTGGATAAAGTTTTGACTTAACGAAATCAAGAGAAAATGGGCAAAAGGACAACTTACAGACATTTCAAAAATGAAGGAATTAAAAGAAGATAAGTGAAGCTATTGCGAATCACCATAAACAGATTTTTTTCCTGCACTGGTGCTAACATATGATCAAACGAACGTTTGTTTCCCAATACAAAACTTCTTTCAAAATTAATATAGCACAATATTAATTTTGTTAAATGAACCACAACTTGATTGCACTTTTCTAAATTGGATGAATCAAATACTAAAATATTAAACACGAAACTCGTAAATTATTTTGAAATAATTTGGAGAAATGAGGAATAGTAAATCAATTATTTGAAATTGATTTAGAGAGGAGAAAGTGGAATTGAAAGGGTCTAATTTACAGATTTCAATATGTCTTTTCTCAATGATAGTATCTTTTGGCACAAATTCATTTTAGCCATTAGATTCACACCATTTTAGACTGGGAGATGATCTAGCGGTCTATATCTCTTTTTATCAAAATATCATGACTCTTTAATTATTCACCTATTGTATTTGAAGAACCGTACACAATCGTTCACACGTATTAAAAACTTATTCCAATTTACACATAAATAATCATTAACAAATATTGGAATGATTTTTCATAATATACCGCTTCTTCTTCTTCTTCTTCTTCTTCTTTTGTTATTAAGTGAGAAATATTAAATGAAAGATTTTCAGGATATCTAGAATAAATGATTTTTCTTTATTAATCATGTTCTTCTTAATTTGACTTTAAGCTTATTTTTATATTTGAAAATTAAATGTATTTGTTTTATCTCCATTTCGTAGTTGTACTCAAAAATAGTTTTCAATCTGTCCACTAAAACTTGAGTATATTTTATGCATTTATCTAACGTTAAACATAGATATTTGTGAATACTTTTAAAAAATTATTGTTTAATCTTGTGTAAATATTGTCTGTTTAGGTAAAACTCAATGTTGGACGAGCTTTTGGAGAAAAGTAATAAAAATCGGACAAAAAGGACTTTTTGGTGCATTATTATGAGTTTGGGGGATCAATGTGACATATTTTAGAAGAGGAAGGGCCTTAATTGCAATTATATGAGATATGCGATGGATAGGAAGATGAATTCAAAGACCAAACTGCAAATAGAAGAAAATGCATTGTACCTCCGATTGCATGGCACAAACCCATTGCGGTTGCAAGTCTTGATATCAAGAAGTAGAGGCTGAAACCGTTGTACCATGTTGTTGCATCTAATTGTATCATGCGATAAAATGATACAAAATTCTAGCAAAGATTTTGTTACCTTTTCTAGTTTCGTGTAATTTTGGAAAGCAAATTTTATCCCGATTTAGCTTACTTGGAGCCTCAAATTTCGACATTCTTCATATTATATCAAGGAGGACAAGGCTAGCAAAAGATCAAAGGCAAAAAATATCAAGATATTGAAGATTCAATGCTAGGGATTGAAGATTCAAAGCAAGAAATTGATTTTATACCTATTTCCACGCATTTAGATATTTCAGGTTATGAATTTCTAGTTCTCTTGTTGTAATTTCATTGTAGATACGCTAGGCTCAATATTATAGCATTGGGAAATCTAGTGTTTTACCATTTTAATTCAAAGACCATTGTTAATTAGTTTTATTGATTGATATTGTATGCTCACTTATTTGAATGATTGATCATTCTTTAGATAATAAGTTGCTTGTTTTATTTTTGGGAGGTACGAAATAAGTTTAGAATACTGTAATATCAACACAAGACTCAATAAACATTAGAAATAATAGTTTATGGCTTGTGCAATTACATAGATAATTGTATAGTTGAATTCATTACACACATATGCCATTACATCGCATATGAATTTGGGATAGGGATATTATGGTCATACTTAAAAATATGTCTAGCTTACCTTGGGAGAGATAGTTGGATAAAATAAGACTACTAATTATCAGTGATACACAAATTATACTAGATAGCATAGACCGAGTGTTGGAATGAGAGAATAAAAGGTGGATTTGAAATCTCGATACATCTTTTTTATATGTAGTTTTCATACAACTTTAGATAATAATTAAGGTTATACAGTAGTAAACAAACCAAAATCAAACAACCTCTTTTGTTTTGGTTTCATTTGAGTTCGGCAACGAATTAATGCAATTCAAGTTAGAACTTATCCTCATGAGATGATACTTTTACTCCTAAAATAATACGCTCGTGAAATTTTACCGAACAAATTTTTGATGCCGTTGTTAGGAAATAAAGTTTTACATGGTTGTACTGATATAATATGGTGTAAAAACAATCCAAAGTATGAGCCCAAAATATACTGGTCCAATCCATTCCTAAAGCTGACAAGTCAATTATGAGGAAATCAAGCGCAATCATGCTATTATATTTAAAAAAGATATTTTCATAGATGTTATAAAATTTGTAAATGCATCAAAAGTTGTCGACATTAATAATGGTACTCAAGAATGTCACTTTTTGGTGTGAATTTTCCAATCACCCTTGGAGATACATTTTGTTGTACATTTAATGCTCATTAATGCATGTTTTTAATGTTCATTAATGCCGTGATTTGATGATTAGGCTAGTATAAGGAAAACCATTGATTATATCTATAATCCAATGAGTAATAGAATTGTTATAAATAAAAAATAATAATAATTCATATCAATGTAAGCACCGATTTTCATACTCCTTCCAATTCACCCCAACTTTCTTAACATCTTCTCTATTCCAATATCAAGAAGAAAGTATTGTTGGATTAATCTTTCATTTTGAGAGGTTAGTATTTACAAATTATTTAATGTTTTAATACAACATGCTCATATTAATTTTTTCAATTTTTTCTAATTGTTATTCATTTCTTCATTTTGGTTTTGCATATCTTTTTAAATAAAGATAGCAATGTCCTCCATAATATGTTGTGAGAGATTATTTAGTTAATAAAACACTGGGTAAGTTATTTGTCAAAATTTTGTCATTTGGTAGTTGAGCACTGATGAACACACTTAATGCTATGAAAAATGTACTCCAATCACACTACTTACATGATAATCCTTGTGTGGTAATTGTAACTATTGACAGTTGAATTGTCAAACAAGACTATTGAGACCTATTGTTAAAAAGTTGAATTCGACACTTAGTAATTGTCAGAATGACGTTTAAATTGCCGTTTTCACAATTTTATAGTTGTTTGATATAATTTATTCGTAGGTACCACTTGCATATTAATAAAGTCTTATATATTCATTGTGTCAAATGCTTATTATTGTTATCTTCAAGTATCATTACTTGTTGTGTCGTACGACGAACATTTTGTCCATGTAGATGATGAGTGGAAGTGGGGAGGGAACAAAACCACTTCAATCTTAGTTCCAAGCAACATTACCCTATCAAGACTTGTGTTAAAATTGATGGAGAAGCTTCGTATTCATGATCAATGCACTGATATCGAATTGAACTTAAAGTCCCAAACATGAATATACCTCCGACTGAAATACATGGAAATGAAAACTTGAGTTGGTACATATCAATTCACAAGGAAACTGCTCTTTGTGCTAGTCTTCGCCAAATTGAGCTCCAAATATCCACATGGTGTTGGATACAAGTTTCCAACATGCTTTATTTCTCCTGGATGAAGGTTATGGAAACTTACAACGTCATGAGGTCGAACCAATCCAAAAATGTCCAAAACAATAATGCACCTCAATAGTAATTTGTGATCTTTATCAAGTCACCCCAATAAATGATAACTTGGACAACCCATTACATGGTGTAGAGGATGAAAATAATGTTGAGGGTGACGAGCAAATGCACCATGTTGCACGACTTCGGATAGATACAAAATGGGTTAGAAATGTAGATACGTCTGACAATGCCCAAGGTCAATTATTCTTGAACAATAATGAGTTGTAAGACAAGTTCTAGTTTCGGGTTAGAAGATCAAGCTTGAAAATGGTAACTGATGTTTGTGCAAATAACAAGTGGATGTTACGTGCTTTAGCATTGAGAGAGTTTGTAATCTTCAAGATTAATAAATTCAACAATGTCCAAAACATGTTCTATAGATTTTCGACGTAGCGCACATTGACCCGTAACAAGTTATGTAGTTGTTGTACATATATTGGGAAGATTGGATAATCCAAACTGACCTTATGATCCGTCTGTTAATGTACATGACGTGGAACGTGGGTTATGTGTCAAAATCAATTACAACAAAGCATGTAGGGGGAATGAAGCTACTTTAAAGTTGCTACGTGGTACCTCGAAGGATAGTTTCTAGACATTGGCTTCATACTATCACGTTCTTGGAGATATTAACCATGGTACATTATCTCACATTGAAGTCGATTCCCATAATAGGTTCCATTACTTATTCCTAGCTTTTAGAGCAAGTATACGTGGTTATCTGCAATGTTTGAGGCCGATAATTGTGTTGACGAAACTCACTTAAAAATAAAGCAGCTAAAAATATCCAAACAAAGTGTCATACACATCGACCATTTATCACTCCATATACCATAGCTAAGTGAAGCAATGAAATCATTATATCCAAGTTGGGCAAAATAAATGCAAGGCATAGTATTTCAAAGTACGTAGATACGAAGAAATTTACTGTTTCTTGGCTTGCTTCCAACTTTCCCTAGAGAAAGGCGTCTTTGTTGCTGTTGCAAGCACTCGATTTTGTGTTGAGCACCATTTCTTTGTGGTGATGGCATCATCATCAACACATGGTAGGGCAGCTACCAATGGCATGTCCATGTCAGCCCTTTCGTGGTCGAAGGCTTACCTGTAGCCTTTGGAGAATCCCTTGCATGTCCTACGCAAATATGATATGGTTCACGTTAGTTAAACAATACATGAAGAAAATAACATATTCATCCTATGTTACTTATCGTTGTTTGGGAATATACCATACGTTTTCATCAAGCCATTATCGAAAGGAACTTGAAGGTTTTTTGGAGATGCACCATTCAATTCCATGTCTGTTCCATCTATGTGAAGATAACTATTACAATGTCAATATATAATTAATGAATGCATTCTCTATATTGGGTAGAAGTGAAAAGGACTTGAATTTATGACTATGTAAACTGTTAAGAATTTAAAAAAATCACCTTTATCTAGAGATTTTCATCTATCACGTGGTCAGACGCATCTCACTCGGCTTCATCGTTACCCAGACCACGATTGAACACATTTTTCACCAACAATTCTTTCAAACCGGTAAGTTCGATAGTTACATGTTGACGAATTGTATCTCTAAGTGGCACAAAATTCGATAAGCGTTCCATTGCCACTCAAACTGTTTTCATCTTATTGAACCTACGTTTGACCCTGTCATACTTCAAATTTTTATATTTCTGGATATCGTTGTGTTGTTCCTCAAGTATTTTCTCGAACATTACTTGCTAATCCAACAACATAATTTGTACATCCGCTCTTATTAGGAGAGGCTTTGAAGTGGAAGGTTCTTGTTGGGAAGAAGATGGGATATGGAAATGGGATGACTCCATGGCTGCACGAGGTGTAGAAAATGTACTCCTATCGAAGACCACATCAGCATGTATTGGCATACTTTCAGGTGTATTACACATATGACTTCCATTAGTCTTTTCACCACTCTCATTGCCACTGTCACACTACTGCACTCTTCGTCCCTACTGTCATCCTCGAACTCCCTAGATTGGTCATCAACACCAGTCCCCTCATCATAAGAATCTCCTGCAGTTGACTCCTCTTCATCATGCTCACCTTTAGATGATCCACCGATACCTTCACTGCCTTCCCGCAATGTCTAAAATTATGCATGGACCGTATTTAGGGCAAGGCATCCAAATGAGGCACTGAAACATCTTATAAAGGAACGAGCAGGGACATGTGGGAGAGAGTTTACTCCAACAGATTTGGTCGAAGAGTCGCTTACACAACAAGATGCGAATATGGAATAGTTAAAATTTGTTCAATAGTTCACGTATATTCAGAATTGAAAAAATTAATAACCTAAACCTACAAACTACCTCTTTGTTTTTTAAGAATACTTCATATGTACATTGCTACGACTGTTTTAAAGTAGTCCAACAAAGAATCCTTAGGAAATATAGACCAATTCTCTCGTTGAACCTCTCATCGATCTAGGGAACCACCTCAAATGCCTATATCAATTGAACAAGGGAAAAAATAATTTGTTAGCGTCGTTTTCATGCAATACAATAGATTTCATTTATATTCAAATAACATCATCTTGAACAAAAATTAATCATTCCTGAAGAGCAATGGAAAATTCGTGAATTGTGCAAGTGATCTCCTTGTCGTTCTATGAAATGCTCTTATCACATGGTGGAAGCCTATTTTACCCCAAGGGTAATCGAAGAAAATGTTGAGGTTGCCAACGATCGACAACGTGCTAAGATATCAATCAATATTGTTATCCGAAAATATGAAAACTACCTCAACTATTAAAGTAAGTCAGAGATTGTATCGATTAGCTCGTGTTGTCAATGGATTTAGAAAAGTCTTTTCTAGTTGGGCGCATGAAACCCGATCGCTCGATCTGAAGTATTTATCCTTCAATCTAGTTTTCTCTTTGCATTTATCGAAGTCGGTTCCTATTGGTATAGGACCACATTTTAGCTCTGTGACCGAGGCGTACTCTTGCATTCCAAATTGTGCGAGGTGGCCCTGTATGTTGAACCATAATTCATGCATCTTTTCCGTTCTTATCATTCTAAACATAAGTTTTTGAATTAGCTGTGTTGAGAATTGAACACCTGATAAATGGGCAAGAAAATCAAGACATGAGTTCTCAAAATCAGATCTCTGACCAGCATCAAACTTCTCAAGTACAGTTTTTATATACTTGACATTGCTACACTGGGATATGTGTGCATTCAACCGATCGGTTTCAGATAAAATAAAGTCAAGATTCATCTGTAAAAATTTGTAACAATAAGAGAAAAATGCCAGCTAATATGTTGTACAATTTAATAATGGAATGCAGTCATAGCGGAATACCATGATCACATTCATCAAGCATATGTAAAAAAAAAGAAAAAAAGAAATCAATATAGCATCATAAGTTACGTGACATGAACATTTACTCAAACGTAAAAATGGCTCTTTCACCAATACCAATGAATTGGCACTCTAACATAAAGAAAATAACCTAGGTTAGATGATGATATCTCGAACATTTTAATTCATAACATACGTACAAGATAAGTTGAACCAACTTTGGCATATGACAAAACTTTTGAAAATAGTTTTGGAACTGTCGAGAATTCCAACGATTAACTATCAAAAACGCCAGTTAATCTCAACTGTTTGTTCAATAACTATCGAGAATGATATTTACATTTAACATCAAAACCTGTGTTCCAAGATATGAAGGCCGATGTTATGCCAAACTGAAGGACAATACCAATGGCATCCATAAATGTAAGAAATTGTACATACCAACTTAACACCACCACATAATAATCCGACAGTTTATGAAGAAATATATGATGAATTGAAATGTTATTGTCAAACTCCTTCGAAAGTAATGAAATATATAAAAAAAGTAAGAAGTGTTAACATACAAATTATAAAAAATGAAAAAATATAATGCATGATCAAATACTATACTAGTAAAGAACATGCTCTAATAAAAAGGAGGACTTCAATCGTCAAGATAATATGAACCCATTTATTTTCCACTTATTTTCAATGACAAATCCCAGCAAATCAACAATTAAAGTTCCACGAAACAAATTCATAGCCTGAATGTGTGAATTCTAACGATGTTCCATTTACATATTCAGCCTCAATGTCTAAATCTTTGAGCAATCAAAACCTACAAACTTCAGCATGCAAAGTAATATAAATTCAAGAATAATGAAAGACTAAGTATGAACTAAGAGCTTGGATCTGCGGGCGGATAAATCATCACTAATAGGGACCCCAAGTCGGACCTACAACAGAATCCACTTCACACTCACAAAATCGATAAATACACAAAACATAAATTTCACCTAAGGATCGAAAAATGGAGTGACCGATTGAAATATACTTGCAGCGACAGCGGGCTTCCATAGCAATTGAAAAAATAGGTGTTTACGGTTTGGGTCTTCAGCATGGCTGCCTGAGTGAAATGTCTCAAGTTTTTAGACGGACATTTAAGCGTCAAACTGGCCGAAAATTGCACATCTTCATTGGAGATTGGTGGGCTTCAGAGAGTTCGATTGGGAGAGGAATGCACGTTTGGGGTTAGATTTGAGGGTTTGAGAGAGAGAGAGAGAGAGTGAATAGTGTTTTTTTTTTTTTTCAAATTCTTAAAGTATTGTGGTGCATTAATTGTATGTGATATTTTTTCACTTTTTGTAGAACTTTTTCTTCTAGTCACATCATAGTTAATTAAGGATTTATAAGGTATTTAAATTGTCTACAAGGGTTAAAAAAAAAGGTCCAAAAGTGACATTCTCGCAAAGATTATTCAAATATGACATTTTTGCAAGTGACAATTGGAAAAGTGACATTGGGTCAGGGACGGACCCAGCAACTGACCAGGGGGGAAGGGGGCGACCACGCGTGCTGGGATTCGTCGGACCGTCGGAGTAGTTTGGGATTGCCGTCGACAACTACTATTGCCTGGTTTGTCTTCTTCCTCCTGTTGCCTTCCTTTTTATTTTTTTATTTTTTAATTGGGCCAATTTGGCCAGCCCATCATTTTTTTTTGAAATTGGGCTAATGCGACCCATTTAATTCGTCATTTTTTTTTTAATTAGATTGGGCCATTTGTCTGGGCCCAATCCTTAATTATATAGGCCCAATCCTTAATTATATAAGGGAAGAGTTGATAGATCAGGTATTAACTATTACTAAATCAATTTTCAAGCCTTAAGTTTGAAAATTGCAAAAATCAGGTAATTGTTAATTAATTAAATATATTTTATTAATTAAATATATTAAAATCACAATTATATAATTCATGGTCACATATACATCCTTATGAGTCATAAATTATTTACTGGTCACATTTTATCAAATTAATTGGCCATAAATTATTTTGAGGTCACAAATTAAAATTTTTATACGCCACAATTTATTTCATTGGTCACAGATCATCGAATTTTAAGGTCACGTTTTAATAATTAGTCACAGTGACCGAATAGTTGGTCACATATACCAAAACACCCCAACACCGATACTAGGTCACAGATCAACCAAATAATCGGTCACAAACAATATCGCACCACCCCGATGCCGATGCCGATGCCGACGCCGCACCAACACCACCACCGCACATACCACCACAAACAGAAACACCACCATAATAACACCACCAACACCACAATCGCGCCAAGCCACCACAACACCACCACCAACACTGCACACAACACCATGCCCAACCGCCGTCACCACAACCGTCGACTGCCACCACCATCAACATCTCCACCTGCACCACCGTCGATCGCCACCACCATCATCTACCCACCAAACACCAATGCACACCGGTAATGCTGCCACCACCTACTCACCCATAACCACCACCACCGTATCCACCCACATTACAATCTTACAGCATCCATTTCAAAAGAGTCCCCAGCTCCAGCACCGCCACAGATCGGCTACCTCAACACCTGCACCAACGACCATTGTCACCGCCACATCGCACCAACACAACCGACTTCCACACATACATAATCACACAAATCAGTGTCGCCATCGTCTTCCACACACATAGAATCACACAAATCAGCGTCGCCACAGTGCCATCCGACGACGCAGTCGCCGTTGTGAGCGCAGACACCGATGCTCACAGTGGCACTCAGATCGACGTTGTGTAATATAGCGCTATCGAACAGAGCGTAGAGTACCAAACAGAGCACGACTCTCACATCTTTCGATGGTGACGCCTCTGCTTCTCTTGCAAGGGGACGGATGAACGATGTTTATAGAGAAGGACGGTGTTTACAGAGATAGGATGGAGGGGGAGGAGACGAGAATGCCGACAGTCACGTCGCTGGGTGGAGACGGGAGGGAGGGAGGGAGGGAGAGAAGG
>CAIGRB010120846.1:49205-93290 GCA_903798255.1 Fraxinus quadrangulata
CACACACTTGATTTGGACGAGCTAACCAGGGCATCTTGCTAAGAAGGTGCTCCCACTAATGAAATTGTACATTCTGGGTTATATTGCCATTGGCTATAGGTCGATGTACAGTGTAATGGATTGTAGATAGAATTATTGCTGAGAAAACTTGTTAACTCTTCATGATATATTATCTTCTGCTAATAAATTACGTTGAAGCTGAATTTAGCGTGATTGTCTAGTTCTCCAGCTTGACTCCAGCTTTGTCATTTTGTGAGAATTATGAAGTTTTATTTTAATAGCATTTTTGACAAGGTGGATTGACTATATTCAATGAAGAAAATTAAAATTATTATCTATCATAGTGCTATATTTCCTTACTATATACCAAATATGTCCTAAATGTATTTAACGTGATACTCCAGCCACTGAGCATGATAAGGCTCTAAGTTTATCAGCCTAAAATTCCTTCTGGGAGACTCTGCTCTCCACTTGCCAGACATAATATTTCAGGTTACCAAGAAAAAGTAGCCAATTTCCCATTTATAATTTTATCTAAATCCTCTCTTTTCTATTGGTTAATTATCTTATAAAAATTAGCATGCATAAATGTTTACTAATAACTTCCGCATATTGGAGTTTAGAAATATAGAATGATAAAGTCTCTTTCCACTTGTTCGACTATCTATAGCAAAGGGTAAAGACTATTTTATATGATTCTGTTAAGGTTTGGGATTCTATCTTAAAGTGCCAACCTTATTAAGAAGAGTAACCAAAACTCTTATAAATTGTTCTATGTATTCATCTTTATTTGATGTGAGATTTTATCCCTTAACATGTCCCCTCAAAATGGTAACTCGTTTAAACAGACCAATTTTGAAATTTGTGTGCTCAATTTTTTTTGAGTCTTAATCGGATCGAATTGCTCGTTGGGGCTTAATGAACTCTGATACCATGTTAAAATTTGAAATTCTATCTTAAAATGTCAACCTTATTAAGAGGAGTATGTTAAGGGATAGAATTCCACATCGAATAAAGATGAAAACATAAACCAACTTATAAATGATTGAGTTATTTCTTTTAATAAAATTGATCTTTTAAAATGGAACCCTAAATCTTAACAGATTTAACGGGAATAGGGAACTCATTAAGCCACATTCGGCATAAATTAAGATATATCCTGTATCCTCTCCTAGAAATATAACCTGAGAATCGTATCATGCACATTTCCTTTGCCCCATCACTACGAGCATATGAGTCAAACACATTCGTTGTATTTTGTAGTTGATTATTCTTTAAAATTCTAATTTGCTAATGTGCTCAATTAATAGTTGTATGTTGCGTTTAAGATTTCCCTTTCAATCAGGAAGATTTTAAATTAGTGGGTCTTGCCTCAATGCACGCGTTCAACTACAAATACTTGCAAGTTCATAAAACAATAAATCTTTGCCTAAAAATCTTTCCTCGGGAGCAACATTTTGTAGTGTTCTTCCAACAAACTGTATAATTTTCAGTTTAGTGAATATTTACAATAGGATAAACTCTGTGTGTCAAATCAGAAGCACGAGATACATTACATTATGTGGACCAATAAATTTAGACAACTGCTTTAATGCATGTTTAAGAGGACTTATAAACAGTGGTGAAATAGATTTTTGAGGCATTGCTATCTTCTCTGTCGGGTCCCAAAGGGTTCATTCAAGCTGTTGAAGATAGATGTGTATCCATCACTTACCACAGGTTAAGGATAGGTTAAAAAAATATTAAAACAAAATCAGAAAATTTTGTGGAGTCACTGGTCTTCATATGAACCCATGTGGTACCTAAGGCAATACACATTTTATTGGTCATTTTCTTGATGGGTGAATGAAGCAACTGACCATGTCTATGCCTATTAACTAGTAGTTTTTATAACTGAGTCGACATATTTAAAAGATTTCTCAAGATGCGATAGAAATGTTCATTAATGTCATAAAAATTGGAACCAGCAAAGTGAGAACTCTTCTGTATGTAGACAATTTCAATTTCTATAGAACACACAAATGCCCAATTCTCTAGCATACACAATATTTGAAATGTTCAAGCGTAGCTAGTTGCACTGCTAACTTTCTTTAATGTCAAAATGCCGATCATACTTAAATTTTTGTTTATCCGAAAGTGCAATCAAATTCCCTCAAGCGAGCTTATTGTAAATCGGCGCAAAAGAGACCCTTAGCCCCTATTTGATGGGGATTAAGATCAAATTTTTAGTAAAATTTGATAAAGTCGATGAAATATGTAGTTGAAATGTTGTAAATGTGGCTTTTGAGGAGCGGGAGAACACTATCATGATGCTTCTTCTTGATTCAAGACCGGGTATAAAAGTGGCTAGAGAAATGCTCGAGAAAGAAGGTATCCATTGTATACCTTTAGTTTAGCATTCACTTTTATGCGATTCTATAAAATAAATAGTTAAAATTAACGTTGACTTTTATTTAATTTAAAATTTTAATTTTAATCCCTATCAAATATTAATTTTAAAAGGTTGGAAAGACTCAACTTTACTAAAGTGAGTTCCATCCTAACCACATATTCGGCCACCTTGCTTACTTTATTACCTCAACTTCTGTATGAATAAGACGTTACTTTTACACTTTCTGTTATCATCTCGTGTTACTTTTCGCTATGAAACAATCACGCACAATAGGAGCATAGTGCTGTTGCCTATTTTTACAAGTAGCTACAAAACAAAGTTATTCCATACCCAAAAACTCATTATTACGTTTTTCACAAATTCTTTCCTCCTTCGGTATATTGTAGTTTTATCCAGACACAGAAAAATCCATTGCGTAGGGACAGTTAGAAGGCACTGGTAGACCAATAGATGAACACCAGCTGCCAAGATTGAGTTAATGCATTCTTCCTTCTCTTTCTTATATACCCAACCCCAAAACTGTGTAATGTGTGCTGATGTGCGTCACACCGACAAACCCACAAACTAAAACCAGTAAAGTGCAGCTAATATATGAATTTGAAGACCAACCTCTTCTTCTTTGGTAACGTTTTCTGTCCACTCATTTTTACTTTATCTTCTGCATAGTCTGTAGATTTACTCTGACACTGTTGTAAGAAGTATATATTATTGCTAAGTTTATGGGTTTATTTCATTTTTGTGGATTAATCCGCAGTTGTATGTATCCTTTGCTGATTTGCATTGAACATGTGTTTACTGCTTCTATATGATGAATTGCTCCTAGTAACTGGTTACATGTTTTAACAGCTAGATTCATTATTAAGCGAATTTCGAGCCTGTTTGATGAATAAATGTTTGAAAGATTGTTTCAAGACTTGTTGTGAAGTACACAGACTTGCTTCACTCCTACGTCGATTTTGTTTCCTAAACCTTGTGTTAAAGAAGTGGCACGACAAATAAATTCCGTCAACAATAAAGTTTATTTTTAATCTTGTTCAGTCTAATCTAGCAAGCATGTCATTAAAAGTTCCCAAGAAATATTAAATATTGGACGTGTGCAATAGCAAGTTTCATATGTAGTCATTGCAGTTGTATAAAGTCTTTGCTTATTTGCATGGAACATGTTTTTGCTGCTTCTAGTTCTGTATATATGATGAATTGCTGCTTGTAATTTTCTAAGGACTAGATACATTATCGGAGATAAATGAGAAGTTTGAGCTTCTTTGATGAATAAATGTTGGAAATATTGTAATGAAACTTCTTCTGAAGTGACCAGAGTTTGCTTCACTCTTATATGCAATTTTGTTTTCTAAACCTTTGTGTTGATGAATATAGATAGGGCTAAAGGAAGAACACGTTTGATGAGTCAAAGACTTGATGTTGATACTACTAAATAACAACTAATAAATTTCGTCAAACGCAAATTGTAATTTTTATTTCGTTCAGTCTAACATATCAAGCATGTCGTTAAAGTTTACTTTCTCCTATTTGCTTGTGTTGAAATAGATGAGATGCTGAAGCCAGCAGGTAGCAGGAATCAAAGATCAAAAAGTTTAAAGGTAAAGCATGCCCTTCAAATATGTCTACTACTTGCAATATGCATATGGCTACTTTACCAAGTGAATCAATCTTACAAAAAGAAGTCAAAATCCGTTTCAATACACGTATCTGAAAATGAAGAAAACACGCTTCAAATGTTGAAACTGGGGAGAAAAGACATCAAAACTCAACTACTTGAAGAAGTGGATCTAGAGGACGAAGAAAGCAAAGAAAAAGAGACTGTTGATGGAGATGAAGAGATTGAAGACGGTGAAAAGGACAAGAATGAAGACGAAGGAGAGCCTCAACAGTTGCAGGATTTAATCGACGAAGATGACAAGGATGAATAATACAGAAAGCAAGTAAAGATCGAGCAATATATGAATTAGTAATTAATTTAGCACGAGAAGCTGATTTGAGAAGCATAAAAAGGATATTTCAAGGTGTAGTTATAAAGAATCTGCACTTAGATTCAGAAAACTATCATCAATGATATATTAGTTGAGTGGTTCTTCCTAGAAGCAATAGCAGAAATGAATGTGCAATAAATGAATAAAATCATTGTTCCACAAAATTTTCGGAATTTCTTATCCGAATTCGAGCTATTTTATTGAACTGTATAATTCTGGTTATTGAACCTCAAGACCAGATGGTGTATGCATGTACATGCAAATATTTTATGGAATGCACTTCCCACAAGCATTTATAAAAAGTAATTAAATAATCTATTCCATATTAGGACAAAACTGCTTTTATACTTCTTTTCTGTTTTTTGTTTTCATTTATAATTTATTCCATTTTCACTATTAGCCTTGCACCTCATGGTCTCTGAGTACCCTATTCTCTATATTTTCAGTTTCTGAGAAATGAACTCGTATTGCACTTGGGCCAAAATTTCGTAACTGCCAACTACTAATAGACCAAGTCAATACAGGGTGTCCTAATGAAATTGGACAGATGGTTGAAATAAATTTGTTTGGTTTAAAGTTCTGAAATTCAATATCACTTGCAATTACCTAATGACATTATGAAATTCACATCACAAAAAGCCAAAAACTTAAACAAAAATAAATAAATAAATAAAACCCATAAGATTACCTCAAGACGTGGTTGCTTTTCAGAATCTGTGCATAAATATTTGTACATCTACACGAGTAAATATAGGATTCACATGATGACAACAACTTATTGTTGTTTGGTTCTTTTGAACTTCCGACATTTCCACACAGACCAAATTTGAGAAATATCTGAAAATTCCATTGCACAATGATTGTAGCAGATAAAGAAATTGTTATATGATTTACCAAACTTTGGAAACCAGATGGAAAGAGTTAATATGCAAAACACTGTAATTTGGATACAGGTGCATACTCATATGCTGATGTAGTTAACTTGAAGCCAAGACAATGAGATTCTTTATAATCTAAACTAGTTTGTGCTTACTGATGCACCATTACGGTATAATTGGAAGCAAGAACAATAAAGGATTGCAAGAAAAGTGATGCACTCTTCTGCTTCAAGGAAGAATTGTGGTAGCCAATGCTCAAGTTTGCTATTGCAAATGTTTACTCTTGAGTGGTTGATGTGCATTCCACTGCCACAACATCCATATTATGGATGTGCCTAAAAACAAATGATTCAGCAGTTTAACTTAATAGTATTAACTTCTTTAGAAATATATGGAAATATTGATAGAAAGCATTTCTATGGAACATCAACCATATAGTGCACCAGGTAGCAGATAATTAAGAGAATTACCGCACCTATAAGTCTACCTACATGAGCAGCCACTAGTACAAATACCTTAGAGCAACTTTTATGTCATACATGAGATCTTCAAATGAGCTAAAGATAATAAGGTATTTCCAAAAGTTCAGCAGTATCCCCTTAACATAGTACTGGAAAAGATGTGTAGTTCTAGCCTCTTGGCAAATGGCAAGTATGACAATAGCAGTATTACACAAAAACCCTAATTAGGCAACTATTAGATCCTAAAGTTAACAAAGTACCCATATCTCCTAAATCCTAATTATAAATGGTACCCACTTATTAGAATGAAACAACGCATTATAATTATAAGGGAAAATTGTAGCAACGGCCCCTAATCTTTTACTTTTTTGCAGACTTTACCCTAATATTTAGTTTGTGCCAGTGAAGGTCCCGAACCTTTGAAAATTAGCAGCTTAGGTCCAAATGGATGGAAACCGTCCATTTAATCATTAGTTGACCACAAAAATTTATTTTGACTAAATTTGATAAGGGCAAATTGATAACTTTATGATTTAAACATAAAATAATTTTAAAAATTAAATTAAAAAAACACAAAATAAATAAATAAAAATCAAACTCATTTCTTTGACACACCCTAACCCTCAACCCCATCAATCCAGAAAAATTGCTGCCCACCGCCATCACTACCACTACCACGATTCAGAATGCAAATCCGATGACGACTTACCAGTGAAGAGGAAGTTTCAATAATGGTAGCAGCCTTGAAAAATGTCATAAGTGGTGGAGCCGCCACTGACACTTTATGCAATTTATTATCATTCTACATAAACATGCTATTATGGCTTCCAAATCACGTGTTGATGCAAACATGCAGCTAATTTGCACGGATATAAGTTTCTGCTCAATATAGAAAATGCTATTAACAAAAACAACGCCATGCATGATAGATAATTATGAAGATAGACATCACAAGGAATGAGCATACATGACTGAGGAATTAAATAACAGGCATTTATTTTAGCAGCATTACCCGCAAAAATGCCAACAGTTGTCAGATTTCCAATAGCCATAGTGTGGTAAATGAGGTACTCAGTCAAGAAATGGCCAAAAGCATATATGAAGGATAAAAAGGTTGCCAAATACAGAGGCTTGTTGTCAAGGTTGAATGCACAGAGAAAGCATAGAGTACAAGTCAACAATGTCCAAACTCCAAATGTCCGTCCATGAACTTCAGTCACTACAATTTATAAACAAAAGATGGAAAAAGCTTCATTAGGAAAATGTTGCAAGACAGATAATATGGAAAAAATGAATAGGGAAACCTTGATATAAAATGCCAGATCTTTGCAACCCTACAGAAATAAAAAAAGCACGTAATGCAAGGATGTATTATTTCATTAGCTAACATAGAAATCCACCATTAGAGGATAAAATTTTAAGTGATTTGTATACCTCATTCGTACACACCATCTCATATCTCCAAAAGATTGCTCCTAGGGGTTCATCTCTCTATATTAGCATGACTATTAAACGACTTCAAGTCTCAGCACATGTACTTTAGATAAGTTATAGATTATTGGTTACACTAGAACTTAGAGGATTTGAAGAAAACACCATGTAGGATTATCTATTTAAGAAGAAAATAAAAAAGGGGTTAAATCCTTATATTTAAATTTTGATTTCAAACATAATTAACTAAACTTCTTTAACAGCATAAAAATCAGTACAGAGATTTACTAATTCTGCCAGATGAAAATATGAAATACATTCTGGTTCCACTTTTACTTTCCCAAGAATTCTCCCCCCTGCATCTATTCAATATATTCGTTCTACTTTCTAAACAAGTTCTTCAGTCACCAATTGCTTTCTAGACCTTCCAGATTTAAAGCTGATGCATGCATTTTGAACAGATGCATTAGGTAATGCAGTGCAATGGAATTAAGTGGCTCCCAATAAAATCTGTAATAAAATAGAAACATCCAGAAAGTAAATCATACACGTTAGAAATGCAAAATCGTAATATACTCAAGTCGAGAGGAATCCATAAGCCATAAAACGATGAAGATGTCTTTCGGATAACATTCTCCCACTATTATTTTCAAGTCACGTTACCAAGAAGAGAAGCAGCAGTAAAGATCATTAGCATCGATAAGCAATATGAAACACTTCACCAAAGTTGGTTACACTCTCCAAATTCACCATATAAACTTATTTATTTCCTACAAATCTTAACCACCAAGAA
Organism: Fraxinus quadrangulata; assembly: GCA_903798255.1. Taxonomy (NCBI): domain Eukaryota; kingdom Viridiplantae; phylum Streptophyta; class Magnoliopsida; order Lamiales; family Oleaceae; genus Fraxinus; species Fraxinus quadrangulata. The sequence continues at coordinate 57,149 of CAIGRB010120846.1, forward strand.
TTTTCTCTGAATATAGAGAAGCGCAAACTGTTGTTTCATTTTCAATACATCCATCTTAGGTGATAACACTACTGCATATGGCAATTTCAAATTAACATGATGCCTATAAAAATCTAATTTTTCGCTGCGAAAAATAAAAATAAAAATACCGGCGTAAGTAAAATTAGGTGCAAATGTAAAAGGAGTGCTAAACGGCTGTAAAGATCTGTATTATCTAATCTTGAAGATTCAGTGACAGTCTCTCTGATAATGAATGTTATTTATTGGTGAGCGTAGATCCAACAAAAGCAAACGTAGGAGAATTCCTTCAATTTGGGATCTCGGTAAACACTGTCAAATACCGAATTACATCAAATCGACTACGCATCATCCCAAAAAAAAAAAAAAAAACGTACAGCAAGTGAAAATAATAAAATGTAAATGCGTACACACATACTTGTGGTTTGGGAGAAAACGGCAATGCGAAGAGCCCAAATGTTGAAGAATCCGAACCATACTGATGCTAAACGAAGTAAACCCACCAGCATCAACCACCATCCAAGTAGCTTCATCTTCAGACACTTCCTCTGTCAACTGTCGAATTTGATTTAAAATAAAAAAAAGTTTAGGTCAAAGATTTGGCTCTCGTTATACGCTCGGGGAAGAAATAGAACAATAGAGCAGTGCACGTAGGGAAGAGGCTAAATAACCAAGTCTCCAATGTGGGGCAAATTTGGTTGAAAAACTCTGAACTAGTTGGGCAAATTTTGGTACAAGAGTTATGTCTTGAGCCGTAGAATTCATTTTGGAAAGGTAAATTAACAAAGAATGTAAGAAATAAAGAAAAGTTTTACGTTTGTATAAAATATTATTTTACTGAACAATGTTTAATTAAAAAAAAATGTATTTTGAAAAAAAAAATGGAGATGAAACAAGAGTATAATACTACTCTTTTACACCATATTTGAAAAATTTCAAAATTTTCTCTACTGCCATTTCTTTTTCTTTACATTAAATTTTTGTTCCATCTATATCCCCTTTTCCATCTTTTAGGATTACTAGTTTTTGAACCTTGCAATGCACAAATTGTGTTATTTTGAAGGCCATCTTAACATCTTTAATGTTAAGAATTAATGGGATTTTGTATAACAAAATGTTAATGACTTGGTGTTAGGAAAATCATTGACAAAGTGTAACATTAAAAAATAGAAAAGTAAGCTATGTTAGAGTTTTTCAAAACAATGATAATACAAATAATATTTTTTCCATTGTTAAATATACTTGTCTGAAAAATGAATCAATAGAATACAAATCTTAGAATCAAACCTCAGCATTCCAATTGTTATGCACAAGTCTTTCCATCAGAATGATATGTTGACATAATCTTAAAGCTAAAAAAATGGAGGAAAAAATAATTAAAGTGCCTGCATAATTACTAACTCTGGAATAAAACTTTGTTAAATTTCATTGCTAAAGTTTTACCGGGGCCATGGGAATACCACCTTGTTGAGCAAACTTCAATTTTAGCAGAAAATCATTAGTTTGGAAATAATTTATTTTTTCATAATTTATATATTTGTTATGAAAATAGTTTGTCGCTTCGAAACGGAGATCGACCTGCTTGGTCAGGTCGAGGAGGCAATGCCCCCGAAAGGCGAGGATCGACCTGCCCGATCAGGTTGTGGAGGTCGAGGGGACAGCGCCTCTCGTGGGGGCTCGAGGGAAATGCTACCGAAAGGAATTTCTGATTATAATTTTATGTGTTGAAAGTAATTTTAATTTATTTATAAGCAAATCTAATTTAAATTTTAACATATTTTAATATAAATACAAACAGTAGATAGCACACATGGGAGTGGGTTCAAAAAAATAATTAAAACAAAAAAAAATGTAGTCCACGCAGTGCGGAGCATGTCTCCATGCGTTGCACAACGTGGAGTCACACTCCGCACAGGGCGGAGTGAAAAACTACGCTGTGCGAAGTGAATGCTCCACATTGTACGGAGTGAAACACGGAGTATTCACTCCGCGCATGGTGCGGAGTGTGATTCCGCATTGCGTAGAGTACCACTCCGTGTTGCGCTGAGTCACACTCTGCACAACGCGGAGTATTCACTCTACACAGCTTCACGTTGTGCAACGCGGAGACATGCTCCCTTCACGCAATTACACTCCGCACTGTGCGGAGAGGTGCAATGCGCGGAGACACTCTCTGCGCTGCGCGGAGTTACCCTCCGCGTAGCGCGGAGTTACTCTCCGCTTGTTATGAGGAGTTCTTCTCTAGTCTGCGTAGAGAGCATTCTTCCCGTAGCCAATTATTTCATTTGAAATTAAACAATTTAATTTTGTTATCGCCTTTATTATCCATCAAGAGCACCAAGTTGAAGAAAAACAATTAAAACTCATTTAACAATTGGAAGAAAATTTTGAATGAATACACACATACATAAATAAAGATAGGAAATAAAATTACAATGTCAACAGAAGCTTTGATGTACTTCACATAGCAGAACATTGGATCCTTTTAAATTCATTTTCTATATCGATGGAGAAATTAAGACAAACTATTACAAAAAAATAACATAAAAAAATACAAAAGCGCACATGCTTATGATATGTACAATACCATTTCATGTTAAATTGCACCATCATGTGTCAGATGTTTAATAATATGCAAAACAACATGTAAATAAATTTGTACAACATTCATGTTCGAAAATGGTGGCTAAGATGTGTGGGGAAAATACTTACAAAAAATGTATACTTCTAACCATGTATAAATGCAAGAATTTCTTTGTAGATAACATTTTTAGTACATGTACTGTGCATATTTTTAGGGCTTGATGGTTTGAGTAAAACTTTCAAACACTTGCTTGTTGTAGCTCTTGACAATGCTACATAAAGATGAACATGGCAGAAAATTGGTTTAGGAAGATACAAACCAACAAAATCAAGTGTTTGACCTTGTGCTTTGTTTATTATCACTATAAAGCATGGCCTAATTGAAAATTGAGTTCTTTTAAATGGAATTGAAGATTGATCACGTTTCAGAGGTATCAACATCTTTGGTGCTACTTCGGAATGTAGAATTGCAAATATCATGCGCCTTTTGGTTTGAATGTTGCATTTGCACATGGTCGAAATTATTATTTCCGAATGACATAGGATCAGCTATTTTTTTGCGATGATGAGTGCGTCCAATTCGAAGTCGATTTTGACGATCCCTTTGCCTTTGGTTTTGTTGTTGACAATGTGATATTGTTTCGAAGTTTAAACAATCGTAACTCCATTCAAACATGTATTCGGAACATCCATCAGAAGAATATGCTAACCTATGAAATAGTTGAGTCTGAAAGTAACCAACATAAATTGAGGAAGGCTATTAGCACATATAATTTTGTTCCTGAGTGGAACTAAGGTTCATATGAAATATATTAACCTACGTTTATACAATATGTAAAAAAATAATTGAAATAAATGAAATTGGGAACATACTGAAACTTATGTATAATATATAAGTTTTAAAGGAAATATATTTTGGGTTTCGTTTGAGAATGCCTCAAGATGCCTGGAGAAGGTTTGCAGCCTTGGAAAACTTCCAGAGAAGCTCAAACGAAGAAACTGTAACTTTTTTCTCAGCTTTCGGGTTGAATTGATTTCTTCAGTGGAACACAGATTTCAAATTCGAAAATGGCAGAATATAAGATTTAGTATTGAATTGTAACATCTGTGAACCTGTTAGTGAAGAAGAAATTGATAATGTGGTTTGAAATAGAGAACTTGTGAAATAAGTTGCAGTGTCCTCTTTTTCGCCTTCCAGAAACAATTGTGGTTGCTTTATTTTTTGTCTTTCCCCAGTCAACAATTGTGTGGTTGCTTCCCTTTTTATCTTTCCCCAGTTAACAATTTTGGGTAAGAAGAAATCCATAGTATCCTTTTGTTTTGAAGATGCGTGGATGGGTACTGGATGTCTATGGATAAAATGGGGATAAAAATTGTTTCACAAATAAATAGTAAATGGTGGATTGCCTCTGTTAAGATAGTATGGAATTGATTTCAATTGATTTATATTATTTTAACATGATAGTTCTTTTTATTTTAAATTCTAATTAAGTTATAAGTAACAATTATTGTACGGTAATAAGTAATAATTATTGATACAAATAAATCAAAATAATAAAATTTTTAATTAAATAATTTATTGATATACTAAATTAGAATAAATTATTGTGATGGTTATTAATTTATGCAATATTTTAGTTCATTAAATATAATTTTCAATTTAAAGATTTTAATAATAATATAATTTTATTAAGCCTCTGTTTGGTATTGATTAAAATTCAGATTTTAAATTAAGTNTTTGGTGTAACTTTTACATCAAATTTGATGTAATCATTGGAAAGGTTACACCAAATTGTACTAAGTCGTGTAAAATTACACTAAATATGATATAGACCATTGGAAACGATCTAAAAAGTAAATTTAATGGACACTCATTCAACTTTAATATTGTTATTACTCACTCATCTTTGATGAATTACTCCATGCTCGTGGAAATGGGGCGTGTATGGGTCAAGGCAACCTCTCCCACCTCGACCTCTGTCCCTGGTCATCGAATAATTCCTTGCCTTGTACCCGCCCTTATACCCGTTTAAGGGACGGGCGGGGCGGGGCGGGGCGGGGCCTCTGCCCCGTTTACCATACCGTTTACCTTTTTTCATTATTTTTTAATGAAAAAACTTGAAAAAATATTAATTTTATATAGTTTATACAGAACGACATAGCTTTCCTTAATCAGAAGCAATTCCTTTTATATATTACAAAGCCCCTCGAGGAAGCTCTAGAATTTAATTTCCTCAAATACACTCGTTCTTAATTGGGAGGGAAAAGTCAAAGAGAAGCAGCAAAGGCACTTGGTCATCTAATTACATAATTGGAAACTAAATAGTTTTACATATCCATGTATTTTAATCATGATTTATTTATTCAGAATAAATAGAAGATATTCCTTCAAAGTTAACAGGGTGTTTATCAATCACACTTCAACACAAAAATCTTCCAATGGCTAAAGAAAATGGGAGAAACTCCTCCAACAACAAAGAAATTATGGAAAACTTCCATTCACCTACAAAAGCATTGTAACTCGTGTTATGTAGTCCTTGCCCATGTGAATACTATTTTTAAGCAATATACCCACAAGGAGTTGTATGAAACTCAAAAAGTAACATTCAAATATTAGACACTAATTTTGATAAAACAAAAGCCTTTTCTTAAGTGGAGAAATACTTAAAAGTAAACATAGAACTTGAGAAACTTCAATAGCCAATTTACAAACGGCTAAAATAGGATGTCTTCATGTTGTAGATCGTCAAGTCCTTACATCTTCTTCTAGAACATCTATATCAGACTCTTTAAAAATTGATAACTGTAGAAGTGTTTATTAGCTAGACAAATGATATATTTAACTATTTATTATTCAAATCCATTTAAAGAAAAATAAATTTACTTCTTCAATATTCGTGTTACTTAACTTTGTACAACATCTAGAGTATGATGCAGGTAGGCTTGGCAACGGGTTCAGTGGGCTTGATTTTGGCCTAAACCCAACCTAAACCGGTTTGCTCGGATTTGGAAATTTTTTGAAACCGACCCGAACCAGCTCATAATCTAAAACCAACCCGTCCTGAACTGGTTCGGTATAGGTCACCTATTTTTAGTTTTTTGTTCAATTTCAACAATAAAATATCAAGTGTTCGCAAAACCAAAGAACGAGAAAGCACAATATTAAATTAAAAGGGTTGCGAGTTTTGGGCCCGGGCCTAGATGTAGGTAATGATTGTTCTACCAAAAAAATAAAATTAGTTAGCAATAAAAAATAACAATTATGAAAAATATAGATAATTGTATTTTCGTGTACTATGAATGTCAGTCCATAACTAATCTTGAGCACAAATCAAAGCCTCCATAGATTTGAAACGAAGCCTACTTCTGTGTGGACCAATAAATCTACCACTGGTACTGAATGCAAATTCTGATGTCACTATAGATACTAGGATGACTAAAATATCTTTTACAACTTTTTGTAAAGAAGGATATTTTATTGAATTTGCATTCCATCATGCCAATTTATCAAAATCATTCGATTTAGGCAATAGAGGCTCATCCAAGAAAATGTCAAGGTCTAATTTTATACTATCAGTACTAGTGGTATTAGATACAAATAAATCAAATTTTGCCAACCGATCTTTTTTACTTGCATTAGTAGATATCTTAGTTTGGTTTGAAAATTGAGTCATGTTTCCACTTGATCTATGCCTTGTTTTGTACTCATTTAGTAGCTCGTGACAAAATTTTCCAACATTTTCAATCTCAAGATCTGAAACTTTATTTCCATAAATCATTGGAAAATAATATTCAACCAACTTCATTTTAAATCTTGGATCCAACACACTAGCTTGACTAAAATTTCATGAATCTCGCTCCAATATTTTTCAAACTTGTCAATCATACTTGAAGTCATCATTTTGATTTCAGCATAAGGAGAATTCATCCAATCATAAATTGATAACTTTATTTCAGAAATGTTAGAAAAATAAAGATCGGATGTTGGGTATTTAGTCCCAGAAAATAGTTCAGTCACTTCAAAAAACATCTCCAACCTTTCACATATCTCTTTTGCCAATTTCCAATCTGCATCATTAGGCAAACATCTATATTGTGACTCACATTGCTTTAAATACATAGAGCACTATGAAGCATTAAGTACGTAGAGTTCCACCTAATTTTACAATCAAGTGCTAACATTTTGGAACACGAGATTTTCATCTAGCATGCAGAACTTTCAAACTTTTCCACTCTTTTCGAAGTTGCTATCCAATACACAACACTGTCATGGATTTTCTTAGCACTGAAGTTAATGATCTCTAAACCATCTTTAACTATCAAGTTTAATATGTGCACACAACAACGTATATGGAAAATTCACCATTTAATAAAAGTGAACTACTAGAAAACTTATCTGAAAAAATGTTGATCATGGCATCATTTGTAGTACAATTATCGACAATCAATGTAGATAACTTACGATAGATATTCCAATCCAACAAACAGACCATGAACGATATACTTAGTATCTCAAATATGTGCGGACACGACACATATATGAATCTGTATTTAAAATAAAAACAACATAATTAGGACAAAAATCAATTTAAATAGTTAAAGCTTGAGTTGTCTGATGACTTGCTCGTGCATTTAATTTTGATTTTTATTCTTGTACAATTCAGTTAATTAAAGTCAGTTACAACTGCCAAAATGGAAAGTGGACTCTTAATGAGCTCATTCCATATTTTGTGTAAGAAGAAGAAAGTCTAAAGCAACATAAAACTGATATTACTCACTTGGCAAATACCTCTAAGGAAAAGTAATAAAGAATAAGAAAGTTGTATCTGGTTCGGTTCAAAATAAATAGTGAAAGCTTGAAAAGGATAAATTTAGCTGTAATTTTTGTGAAAATCTGGAATATATAAAGAGAGACTGTACTTAATACCACGCTTGGCGTGTAAAGAAAAGTACATTTCTCACTTGGTTTGTTTTGAGGTAAATTTAGTGTCAATACCTTAACACACTTAGTGGATAAATTTCGGTACCACTACTTACATAAGTGTGTCTATGCGGGGTTGCCTGACCTGCCAAAATCAATTGATGCTGAAATATTCATCTATGTGGGACGATGACAAATCATTGAAAGAGATATTTGCAGTACCGTCTTTTAAAGTTGAAACTTTAGGGACTTTTTAGGTTATCATTAAAGAATGGTTATTATTTGAATTTGAGATAGACAATTGTGGTACCGTCTTTTAGACGAAATTTGGTTTCTATTTCTACATTGGACAAATTTGGTTACTCTTATTCAATTGGAAATAGTCAGTTTCATTTTTTTCTTAATTCAAATATTGTGGGTACCAGTTCTTTATCCGTTACACAACCTATATTTGCTTAATACAATTGCCTCTTATAAAGAAACCTTGTATGGGAATTCATGTGGTATTAAACATAAATTAACCAATGAGAATTCTGCTTTGTTATGACACTAACGATTAGGTCACATCTCTCAAAAGAGAATGGAAAATCTTGTGAAGTAATTTATGATTCCATTAATTTTTTTAGACTTAAGTGTTTATGTTAATTATATTATGGGAAAAGAAACAAACATAAAGAGATTAGGTGCTAATAGGAATTCAGATGTCTTATAACTAATTCATACAGATATCTGTAGGCCATTCACTTCGACTTTTTGGAATGGTCAACCGTAATTTATTATATTTATAGATGAATTTTTCTCACTATAACTACCTATATCTCATCTATGAGAAATCCCAAACACTGGACATGTTCAAGGCATATAAGATTGACATTGAAAATCGATTCAGTAAAAGAATTTAACAAGTCAAATCTTACCATAGTGGTGAATACTATAACAAATGTTCGGTATTTGATGTAATTGGCAAGTCTGTGAACAAAAGCGAATAAAACTAATATATTGTAAAAGTCAAGGAGTAAGTTGCAAATAGTTGAAGTTGAGTTGTATTAGGTTTACGGTTTGAGAATGGAAAAGAAGGAAAAAGGGCACCGTAATTTCGCTAGATTGTCACCATGACTTGTTTGAGCAGCAGAAACAGAAATATTGTCGCCTGCCATCACCTTGTCTTCGCGAGCGACACACTGTCGTTTGCATGTCGCCCAACTTTCGCTCGAATGACAGTGTTTCCCGAAAAATCTTAATTCGCATTTTTAAGGCTTTTTTTCCGACCCATTCAACCCCAAAAACCTAAACTATAAATACCAAATGCCTCCAAACGTAAATTCCAAGGTTGATCATTGTGAAAACATGTACTCTTCATATTCTCTTCATCAAATTAGCTTTCAACATTCGTGCTGTGATTTGTTTTTAGCGGTAAAAACATCAAATCCATAATCCAAATATCAAATTATTACTTCCTACACAACTGTCAGAGTTTTGATGATCAAGGGAAGGTGATTAGAGTTCCAGTCATTGAAAAATGCGAAGTTCTTCTTTAATTTATTTTTAATTTTTTTAATTCTTGGTCATGAATTTGTATGTAATTTAATTAATTATTTTTAATTTTTATTTAGTTTATTTTTTGTATTTTTTCTTTAATTTATTAAATAATTTATTTTTATATTAGCGTCGATGTCTTGCGTATGGTAGTTACAATTTGGTTTGCTTGATTTTCTGAGATTATGCGTTATTTTATTATCTCTTATTTAATGTTTAAACATTTGAATTTTTTCAGGATAGAGTACTATTTAGATGCTGAATTGAGACAGATGACAGGAAAAGCTTATTGGAACTGTAGCTTCGACTGTTTTATGTTTGTGTTGGACCTGCTCGTTGATCAGCACGGAGATGCGCTACGGTAGTCCTTCCCGTGGCCTCTGTACCAGTTGCAAAAGGTGCAGTACTTTGGATAGAAAATCGATGCACTATTATGTCAACTTCTTAGGCTAGTCGACGGCGATGCCCTCCACTTTGAACCCCGGGGGAAGGTTGTTAGTTTATCCATGTTTGAGTTTGCTCTGATCACTGGACTAAAGATTATAGGAGACGATGCAGCCACTAAGAGAAGCAATTGGCTCTACGAGAGTATTTCTATGGAAAAAGGACGGCGCTTCTACCCTAGTTGATGGGCGTGATTAGGGAGTGTGATCAGATGTTAGATAGATTGAAGATTAGACTGGTCTACATCATTGAGAGTGTGATGAGGTGTCATCACAAGAAGACTGCTATCGACATTTTTCATTTGGAAGTTGTTGACGACATCAATGCGTTCAACAACTATTCGTGGGACCGGAGATATTTTGAGAACCCTGTACACGTCTTCACCAGATCACACTCGAAGCCCAAGGGGTCCAACGTAAGTACAATAGATATGGAATGCCCTTGACAGTGAAGGTAAATGTTTAACATAATCAACTTTAAAAACTCTTTATACTAAATCTATATATAATAAGTGTTTATGTTGCAGATCTAGGCATATGAGACGATCCCTCTCTTGGGTACTCGATTTGCGAGGCGAGAGGAGACACGTTGCCATCGGATGTATCATTGGCGATCATCTCGAGTAGACGGATGTCCGTCCGACAAATAATTATCAGCTCTCCTCGACGAACCTCAGATGAGTATTACACATTGTAGATTTATATTGTATGTCATTTTAAAATTTCATCACATGATCATTAACTAGTTGAAATCTCAATATCTTAGCTTGAGGTCCTAACCGAGTTGATGTCGTCGACGGAGGAGGAGGGTCGAGGTTTTGTGCATGAATTAGCTGTTTCGCATACTCCACATGACCAAATGTCTGATTCTATCCTAGACCGAGATCGAGTATGTGAATTGAATATAATTTATTGATTATCGTTTTGTATGAGTTAACCTATTTTAACTAAGTTAATAATTTTTAATGTTATTTGTGTAGGAGAACTGTCTAGTTGATCGACAATCATCTCCATCGCCAATGGGATCACCTCTGTCGCATATGAGATCTCATTCTCCTCCATTCAGGTACCTCCCCCATGGATCTCCTACACACGGTGATATGTATGTCCTTGTGACTGGATTTATGGGGAAGAAGAGATGGGAGGTGGGCGTGCTATGAGAGGACGTTGGGGCGCTACGATGAGAGATGATTGACGAGATATTGAGCTTACATAAAGAAGTTGTAGTGCTATGTAGTCATATATCAGATCTTGAGGAAGAGGTCGTAGCGCTTCGAGGTAATAGAGTAGGAATATGAAGGGGTGATAGATGGGACGACGAAGAGGATGACAGAGAGGGTAATGCAGATCGAGGTCACAGTTGTGGTCTGATGCTGTATTTTGGGTGGATGGAGTGACCCTAATGATGGAGAAGGAGAGGTTGTCAGTTGTGACAAAGGGAAATAAACGCGTTATTGATGTGTCGGAGTAGATGGTCAGCAAGAGGCCAAGATTACTGTGATAGTACATCATATCTCCCTTCACGACTGAGGCAAAGATGAGGATGTTCGTTGACGGGGAGGTAGACCATGCCAATTGGAAAGCGTTCGAGACAGAGTAGAGAAGAATTATGGCAAGGTAAGTATTTTATGATTTCAGTGAAGTATGCTATGCTAACTTATATAGTCTTTTAACATTTGTTCTATTTCTTTTATTAGAGCTAGCCGTACGGTAGGTGGAAATATGATCTCCAACACTTATAAGTGGTTTCATGATATCACCACTATGGGAACTTGGTTCGCCGATGATGTAAGTGAAATTGTCATATTGTTATTTATTATGTATACATAATTTTTTGTTTATTAAATTAAATAACTTGTCCATTTTTTTATTGGTGTTTCTTGATGTAGCACATCGACTTGACTATGGAATTATTGCGCGATCGGGCTCGAAGATATCCAAAATCATTTGACATTCCTGACCGACTCATATTGAACATCGAGTTCATACGTGCCATTACCATTGAGTAACAATCGCTTCAACTTATGGATAATGAGTACACGTTGCCCGAATATATGGTCGAGTGGGTCTTAGGAGATGTGGTCGAATGTTGGGGAAAAGCCATGGGAGGGTTGTATGCATATATACATTCTAGTGATCGCAAATCATCACAGCATTGTCATGGGGATCATATTTGCTGATTCCACTATATATGTGTACGACTGCGACCATTCCTGTCTGACATAGGGTAACTCGAGGTTAAATTGGAGCTAGTGGCTATGATCATTCCCTTGATGGCTACTCGAGCAGGTATGATAGTGAATGTCCGACTAGCAATCGTACGGGACATGACGACGACGAGGCAGTCGAGATCGTAAGTATTTAAAAAAATTTTAAACTTGGAAACATAGTTTTTAGCTACATGGTATTGAGCTAATACGTTATTATTTAATTGCAGGGGTGATTGCAGCATGTTTACAATAAAGTACATTGAATTTTTGATATAGGACATAAGGTTGATGTAATCAACCAATCATGGATACAAAAATTGGAGGAATAAATTAGCTTGTGATTTGTATGAATTCGAATGTGATCCGTAACACTGTATATTTAATTGTTCATTTGTTTATGAAATAATTGTAAATATTGTAAAACTCATGTAAAATGGAGGGAAAAGAAAATGAAAGGAAAAGAAAAATTGCATCAAAGGTCTCTTAACTTTCAAAAGTTATGCATTTTGGTCTCCACGTTCAAAAATTTGTACATTTTTGGTCCTTTTTTTCACACCTTTTGCCTTGTTCTATTTCCTTTTCGGTGAATGATGAACATGTAAGTTGTTAATTCTGAGCATATTTGACTATATAAGCAATTGTAAGTAAATGTAGCTAGAATATTTAACGACGACAATAATTATGCAACATACAAATTACAATCAATGATATAGAGATTGCACATCCGTTGAATTGTTGTGTAGAGGAATCTGACTTGTACAAAATCAGGGAGTATGTCCTGTTGCGCCACACCTACAGTACTTACAAGATTGAGAAAATTCTCTGATGGAAGGTATTCTAGACGCACGTCTACGTCTGGAGTACGTGGTCCAACTTCAGGTGGCAACAAATTATTAAGTGGAAGAATATATTCGGGAACTTCTTACTCGGCTTCATTGGCAGATGAAATATTGTTTCGACATACGCTTCTCTCCAAGCATCAGCCATGTAATAATAAATGCATAAGGTGTGTGCTGGAAATCCTCTATGCATAGCCACTGCATGTGCACATTGATAACTTTTCAACTGAAACTTTCTACACGTGCATGTCTTATCATTCAAGTCTATGATGTATCTGATATTACGTCCACATCTCATGGAGAAGCGAAACTAATCCAGTGGTACCATTCATACCTTTCTTGCCACCTCTAGAGTCTTGAAGAGTTTATTTTCCTAAGGCGGAGTTAGCACACTTGTTCAACTCTGTGATTCGTCACGTCGGTCATGAAACCACTGCTGCAACTTGTTACGAATTTGCTCAATCATTGCGAGGATTGGTAACTATCTATCCTTTTTGAATAACGTATTGAACGACTCCACATTGTTCAACGTCATCATGTTGTATCGACGTCCTGGAAAATGTGATCGTGCCAAATGTTAGATCCCCATCTCTGTTAGATAATCTCATGAAGTATGTGATTTACTTTCTACTTCGACCATGAACTTTTCAAACTCTTCAAAACTGTAAGCCTCTGCAGCTCTCCTAAAAAATGCATCGACGTTACTGCCCCGATACTTTTAATCATGAGGTTGACCAGTATATGTTACATACAATAACCGTGATGTGCCTTGGGAAAGACTTTGATGATACCATTTATTATTGACTACCCCAGATCAGTTACGAGTGCAAGGTTCTCGACATCCCCAATTACTTCCCTCAGTTTCGTGAAGAACCAACGCATCGCTATATCATTTTCTCCATTGACTATACCGAATCCAAATGGGTAAATTTGGATGTTGGGATCTTGACATGTTACAATAATCAATTTGCCTTTGTATCTAGCCTGAAAGGTTGTACCGTCGACTTAAATTGTGGGTCACATCGCATTTCAAAATCCTTGAATAAAATTGTCCAAGGACGATGAAGAAATACTTGAAGCAATTCTCGCTATTTGTCTCAATAAAAATGCCGATCCAGGATTAGTTTCCCCATTTATAGCAATATCTGGCCAATTTAGCATATCTCTCATCGGCCAAACCTATTAAATCTTCAAATATGCATTATTTTGCCTTCCAGGCTTTCTGATAGCTCATGACCACCCTGTACTCTTGACGGACGTCGTTAATGATGTTCGAAGTCTGTAGATCATTCGCGAGTTCTGAAACTTATGCATTATTTGTTGGCCAATGAACTATGCTCGGGCCTGCCTGTGATCATTTCGATGAATACCTACTTCACAAGTATGTTCCTGCGCGTACTTATGAATTACAAAGAACTCATTCGTCCATTTTCGTCGCTTGCAAACTCCAATGGTAGCTGTCGTTAATGCAGATAATTGTGTACGTCGATTTGTTCAATTTTTTCACTTTAAACTCAAAGCTGTGTTTGAAAGAAGTCTAGTGCACAGCTTTCTGCAAATCTTTCTTTATTTCAAACAGTTGCTCGACATATAAATATTTATCATTAGGAACTACACGCGAACAATTAGAGGTCTGTGTACTCGTTCCAGACTGTGAACTCCCACCCAACTCATGTCTCCAATAGGATAAAACAATCAAATCCTCATTTGTAAATTCATTTTCATTCTCATAGTCTTGAACTATCGAGGGAATTTTGTACGTAACAGTGAGATCACGGTGATGAAGAACTGTATTGGGAATAACTACATCATCCTCACGAGCTATCTCCATTGTGTCCTAAAAACCATTCACATTACGATCATCTCCATCAGGATCTTCGTGTTCACTATCGGGGATATTCTTCTTTGCTAAAGTTATGCAAATAAGAGTCATACGATTTTTGTTCAATTCAATTAAAATCTTGATTTCATCTTCAGAGGTAACCTTACAGGTGGAATTGAAATGGATGTATGCTCGTTGTTGAATAGAAATTCCAATTCCATGTTGTACTCAGAGGGATTGACGTTGAGCTTGTTCTGTATATCATGGTACATTTGTGCATATGATGTACTCGATGTCATCACAATTGCAATCACACCATGTCTTTCACTTGTCCATTTCCAGACCCATCGACCATTTTCATTCATTTCAAATATACCAAAGTAACAAATCGGGACTGCAGCCGATCCCATATCTGCATAAGGAAACATAATTTGTTAAAAAATTATAATTGGGGAAAAACTGAGTAAAACAGCTGTTTCCAGTTGACCCGATCGACTGGAGGGCCAGCCCAGTCATCTGGTTCGACTGGAAAGATGAATTTGTATTTCAGTCTGAAATATACACGTAGTTGAATTTTTTTCTCGTTTTTGTTAAAAAAATTATAGATCCGTTTAAGATCGTAAGATTTTTATCTGCCTATGTCGAGATAAGATTTAAAAATTAACAAAATGTACTAATTTAACGAAAGCGAAATTAAAAATACGTAAATATACTTACTGATTTCAAGTGATGACTATAAACAATATCTTATTGTTGAGCGTTTAATAAATTTATGAAATTTCAATTTTGAAACAGATAAAAAATGAAACAATTTTTATCTGTGTTGGAGTAAATAGATAAAGAAAGTGATTTTGTTTTGAAATTTTAAATGGAAAGTGTTTGAAATTCTTTATAACTTAAAAGGGATATTATATTGTCTTTTAAATAATACCATATTTTTGTAATTGTATAATATACATAAGGGTAATTATCTTTTACTCATTAAAAGGTTATTGTGGTGAATGGTTAAAAATTTTGATTAAAGTTGAAAATGATCATTGTGATGTGGCCATTTTGAAAAGTGCCCGTGGTGGGGTGGGGTTTTAGCTTTGTTAATTGATGAAAGATTGTTTATTTGCCTCTGCTTGTAAACTTGTTACTTTTTCTAATCTTTGTGGCTCCCCATTTGGACTGGATTTTGCCTTTAGGGTAATTTTTGTAATAATGTTGGTACAAAATTAGAATTATCGTCCTACAAAAGACTATTTTATCTGAACATTAATTAAATAATCCTAACCCTTATTTGACGAAAAAAAAATTAGATGAATTTTTGGATAAAAAGTATTATTAACTAAGACAATTAAAATCAACTAAATGAAAGTGTCTTTGTATAGTGGATAACTTTGATAAGACGATCAAATATGATGGTTAAAATATTAGGACTCACAATATAATCATACTTATCACATTTAATCCCATCCCACCTCTCAAGTTCAATTCCTAGTTATACTCGATCTAATTCACCTTCTTGAGTTCAAGTCAATTATATTTATTTAATTCAACTACATACATCTTTATGTTAATATGAATAAGCTTTAACTAAACGCATTCAATTACCTACAAATTCAATTAAAGAGCACAATAATAGTAAAAGCGTATCTCTAACTTTATCCAATTGTCGATTTTTACTACATAGTCTAAATTTATAACTCACCACCCAATTTGTGACAATTCACAAATCATGAATTAGTGGTCAAGTAATTCAAACATTAACAAAGGAAGTAAAATAAATATAAAAATTAATTAATTACGCTAGGCTTGAGAATTAAAATTAAAGGTTCAAATCTATGTTATATCGTTTATCTCAACTAATGATTTAGTTACTCATCATAAATGAAGAAAAACACAAGAAAGTATTGAAACACATCACTAGATTTAAAGAAAAATGAAAAAAAATAAAATAAAGATGAATATCTTGCACCAAGTATCCGTCTTTTTCAAGTCTAAGTCTTGAATCCCTATCCCTTAATTCTATATTATCCTTTGTTCTCACACCTCAAATTTGACCTACAGTAATTTCCTAGAAAATTGTACGCATAAAAAGGACCAAAATTATCCCAATTGAATAAAAATTGAAAAATATGATTCTCCGACTGGACAACAAATCGATCACAGTTTGCATATTACGCCCACGATCGTGACATATAGGCAGACTTAGTAATCGCTGGTGGACCGCGGTTCGCAAACAATGGTCAACATCCTTTCATTTGTTCTCTTTTTTACATTTTGGCTCCTACTTCAAGATTCTTGTACGGTTTTGGTCCTTTGCTGTCCAAGTCTTCAACATTGATCCCACAACTCCGAAAAGCTTCCATTTTGACCCTTGAATCTTCATAGTCATCCAAAATTGGTCCTTTCCAAGTTTAGAAAGTGTCCAAAACAGTCCCCAAACTTTCCGTAAGTTGAAATTCTTTCGTTTGATCCCTTATTGGTTCCCATCAATCCCCTGCCATCAAGTTAGTCTTCACTTGATTCAAAGTAACTCCAATTAAGCTTAAAATCTTCATTTTGATCTAAGTCCCTTCAAAATTGGATTTTAATTATGATGACAATATTTACACAAAATTAAGGAAAAATACGCTTAATTTGTAAATGAATATCAAGTTTATAAGTCACGATAAGCGTATGACACTTTTCAATTAAATTTTAATGACAGTCTTGTGTATGCTCCTAATGTATGAATATCTATAAGTTGCATGAATTCACATTTATGCAAGTTTGCAGGTGAGGTGGCTTAAATGGATAGTACATAAAATGAGCAAAAGATTGATAACAATGTACAATATCTAAACATGAGGTTACCTTTTTTTTCCGGAGAAAACACAATTATTTGCGCATATCACTTCAGGCATCATAATAATAAAAACAACCAACTAAATCTTATTCTTAATAACTTTAAGATTTTTTTTCCCACTACTCCCTTCGATTCATTGGTATGTCTACCCTAAACTTCACACATCGGTATGGATGAAAGGATTTAAAATCAAAGGTGCTATAAAGAAAGGTCTCCAAGTATAAACAGGAAGTAGAATTGATTTCCTATTTACATTGGACAAGATAAAAACTTCACACTGTTGATGTAGCAGATAGAATCGTAATTATGATTATGTGAATATATGACTATTGCAAATAACCATAAATAATGTTTTCTTATCACATCAGCAGTTGAAAGTTTTTATCCTATTTACTGTGGGTAGGAGATCAGATATGAAACACAAAGTGTGCATAAATAAATGCAACCAGACAGACAAGAAAATCTTGAAGATAATAACATTAACTAGCAAACCCATTCCTAATTTTTTTTCAACTTCGATCTGAAGGCCAATTTAATGGGCTGCAGATTCGACTGACCCAGTTATAAGGATTGATCTTCCCAACAAGCTGGTCTTGGGTTCTGTATGTTCCATATTAATTTCATGGTACAAGCTTGAGATTGCCTAATCAATTCTATGGTACAAGCTTGAGATTGCCTCAAATTTGACTGGGCCCGGAAGGTCTGGACTTTACTTATTGGGCTCTTAGAACTAAATCACTCGTGCAGAACTTTGGTGTGTATTGCACATTTTGGTGTGTGAAAAAACATACGGTAGAGTAGATGTAAGGGATATATCTGTTAGTTTCTCGAGCAGATAAGAGTTTTGTTAAGTTCATTTTTGAAGGGAAAGAGTTCTTCTCTAGAACAATTCGAGCTCCCGGAGACAATGTTCTATTTGCCCGGCCATCTAATCACTTCCAGATTTTTTGTATTAATTCATTGTAAAGAATCTTATATCTAGGACCCTTATATAGAGGCACTCCAAGTATTTTAATAGAAAATGTTGATGAATAAAACCGGTAACTCAGGTGATTTTATTTATCTGGTGTATAGAAGCGTTGTTGCTAGTAACAAATGCACTCGTCTTTATCGGTAAGCTTCCAGGATATCTGTTCAAAGTCGCTAAGAACCTCATAAGTTTTTGTAAAGCTGATTTATTCCCATTTGAGAAAATAATGCAGTCATCCCCAAGCGCCAATGAGTAATACTAAGAGAGACCACATGAGAGATTGTTAAACACATAGAAGCTATGGGGACGTCGATGCAAGGCACGTATGAAGGGGATTCGAGAATCTGCAGATGAGGTATGGCTTGCCATAAAGGTTTGGTTGCAGTTCCTTACTGAAGAAATTGTCAAAGTCTCAAAGCTAAGCAAAACAAACTATGACATTTTCAAAGCTTTAGAGTTGCCTATGTGTTCCAAGGTAGTTTCTTGGAGAAAACATGTTGCTGGATGGGTATAACTAAATATAGATGAGAGTTGTTTTGGTAATCTAGACCTTGTGGAGGTGGTGGAATGATTCAGGATCATTATGGTAATTTAGTTGCTGGTTTCTCTGTTGCATATGGTTATCGAAGAAACAATGAAGTGGAATTGCGTTACATCATGACTAGGGTGGAGCTATGTAAAGAGATGGGTTTTCAACATGTTGAGATTGTGTGATTCAGCAATAGTGGTAAACTCGTTTAATAAAGCGTTTATGTAAGGTTTGATATTTGTGGGATTATTGGGATGAGTTATTAAAATTGATTAGCGGTGTCAATTTCACTATTTCTCTTCAGTATAGAGAAGCAAATAGAGCATCAGATTTTCTAGCCTGACAAGGGACGAATGGTCTCACGGTGACGTACATGCATCGGGATCAAATACCAAATTTATTAAAAGGCATTATTTGTATGAATAAACTTGGTTTTCCAACATTAGGCAATAGTAGAGAGGTTGACATGTTAGCTTTACTAGCTTGGTTAGTGCCTTTTATGGCTGTTTGGTTATTATGTTTGTTTTGTTGGTTTTGTTTCCATGGTATTCCTCCGTCATAAGTGAGGGTGATTGAATAAAGTTCTGGATTACTTAGAAAATAAAAAATAAAAAGTCAAATGATATTATTCTGTTCAAATTACTTGTACATCCCTATTGAAACATGAGTCGTGTTCTTTTAGTCATTAAATGATCTTTGTTCAAGAATAGAGAGCAAAAGATTATTCATTCAAATTTAAAGTTGCATTTGGATAATATGTTTTCACATCTAAATGTTTTTCCAATATGAACATTATTAATCCTAGTCTAAAAGTTATTCCAAACTCTCCAATTTATTGATCCCCTAACTTTAAAGTCGTTTATATCTACATTGACATTTGTCTCTATCATTTTGAAATTGTTTAGCCAAATGACTATAATGTTATTAATCCCCAAAATTTAAAGTTGTTTATATCCACATTGACATTTGTTTACATCACTTTGGATTTGTTTGTTAACATTTCTAGCCAAATAACTATAATGCAATAGTTAGAAATTTCAATGACCATTATTGTAAGAAAAATATTTGAATCACCATTTTGAAATTTTTTGGACTTAGAAGTTTTCCTACCGAAAAATCGACTCTTGATAAGGCATCAGTAACGACGCCTGGACAGAGAGCGAAAGATTTATTCATTTAAATAGCCTCTCACGCTCTCTTTTGCATTTATTTTCTTCATCAATGAATAAGTAAATAACTTAAATTAAAATTTTTTATCTATTATAATACTATCTTAGACTACCATTTATTAAAACTTGTGTTATTATAAGCACGATAAATTAATTGAGTAATGATATATGTACAAATTGACAATGATCCTCATGTGAGGCGATAGACCAATAAAGTGAATATCATATCCACTTATTTAATTGACTTTATCATTTCACTTATATCATACGTTACATCCCATAAGGTGATCATCAGTTTGTATATATTGTATTATAAGTTATTATTAAGGTGTACCAATACTGGAATCACCACTTTGAAACTTTTGGCAAACTTCAATGGCCGTTGCTAAAATTAAACCTTACAGAAAACAAACTTTAGAATATGTAATTTTCTTTTGATATTAGAGGCATCAACAATTATCTTCTATAGCCAATAAAAAGAAGGCTATTCAATCTACACTCTACGTAGAGCACTCTACGCTAGGTCCCTTACCGTTATGAAGCCATATACACTCATGCTGGGTGGCATACCACTATGAGGACCTCTATGCTCATGTTGGGCTGCCTATTGCTATGAGACTCTCTACATTCATGTTGAGCCATCTACCAACACTTAACCATAAAAACACCATTGAGTTGGATGGGAACTAATCAGCGGTTATCATGGACACAACCAACCACTGGATAGGTGAAGATCTTGCACTCAAGACATGGGGATAGTGGAAAGTGTTATGTGGGATGCTTGTCACGATAACCGCTAGCCAGTTATATGGCTTCAGACATCTATAAATGTTCTTAAGGCAAGACAGGTATGGATCTTGAAACTCTGGCTATTTGAATACCCATTCTATTTTCTCTTCCTACGTTTTAAAACCACCTACTAATTCTAAAGTTGGAAGCACAACGGTGGAGAAAACCCCAATCTCATTTTGCAGGTATCGTTCGTTTATCGAAGTAGATAAACACATTGCACCACAAGGAAGACGCGGAGTCTAATTTCATAACTATTTCATTGGTGCCGTATGTAGGAAAGCACTGAACAGAGAAGCTATGTCAAGGAAACAGATTAGAAGTGAAACGTGCATGGTTGGGAATATAGTAGAGACGAAGTCAGAGTCCGTTGCAAGGGGTCATGACCCGCCACTGTAGCCGCAGTATGTGACGCGAGCCAATTCAGTATTCTGAAAACTCAGTTGGAACCATGATAACCCTCTTGCAATGTCAATTGCAAAAAGCCGTAACCCGTTCACAGAACCCGTCAGAGGCCATACGCAAGCAACCGTCTCAAGTGGCACAAACGGTTGCCTCACCTATTATTCAACTAGCAATAGGAGACTTGGGGGCTATAAGGGTTGCAGTTTTCCGACCCATGATAGACTTGGAAATAAAGATGAAGGAAATGATGTCCCAGAAGATAAACAATGCATTATCCAAAAGGAAAGATAGGCGCATGCAAGTGGTTTTGGAAAAAGACCCATTTGTGATCGAGATCATGGCGGTTCTTCTACCGAAATGCTTCAAATAGCCGATGATAGAAGCATACGATAAAGTCACAAACCCGCTTGACGACTTACGAACCTTCGTTGATTTAATAAGACTCTATGCAGCCCTGGATGCAGTAATGTGTTGGTCTTTTCCCTCAACGCTCAAAAGAGAGTCCAAAGACTAGGTGGCCACTTTGGCACCCCAGTCTATAAAAACATTTGATAATCTCTTTAGGAGTTTTGTGGCTTACTTCTTGAATAGCAAGAGAAAGAAGAAGACATCTATTAAATTGATGTAGGTTGTACAAGAGAAAGATTGGTCATTGCAGGAGTACTTGTCTAGATTCATCCGGGCGACACTAGCATAAAGGACCTTCAAATGTCTGCAATAGTAACAACGTTGATGAACGAGACGTGGAATCGAGCCTTTAAGATGTCATTCTCCAAGAATCCCCCAGAATTGATGTATGATCTATTCAAAAATGGTGACAAGTACGTCGACGCAGAGGAAGTAGAGAAGGTCACAAAAAACCTCACGAAAAGATAAGAGGTAGAAAGTTACAAGCAAAAGTCAAGTGATGAGCGAAAACCCACTGACAAAGGAAAGTAAAAGAATGAGCACATGAATAATGGGTACGCTCAGGATCGGCCATTAGGCAGAGATGAGAGGAGGTTAAGGCCTTCACTCCTTTAAATACTCTTGGGCAAAGGTGCTGGTGGAAATACGAGATATGAAGAAGCTTGACTGGCCAAAACCAATGGCAGTGTCCGCTAGCAAGAGAGACAAGAGTAGGTATTGCCACTTCCATAGGGATCATGGGCATGACATAGAAGAATGCATCCATTTGAAGGAGGAGATCGAGTATCTCTTGAAGCTGGGGCTCCTAACTAGTATGTAATGATCGAGGCAAGCAAAAAGTTGACGATCGCCCACCATCCAGGGCCGGTGTAATGAATGTGATAATTGGAGGGATCATAGCAAGAAGAGGCAAGGTTCAATCAAAACATCATTTTTAGTGAGGAATATTTAATTGGCGTGGCAACCTCCCATGATGATGTTTTGGTGGTCGTCGGTGACATAGCAAATTACGATGTCAAAAGTGTGTTGATTGATGGTGTTAGAACAGCAAATGTCCTTACTTGAGAAGCATTTGTGGGATCGAAAATTTTCCC
The DNA here is from genome assembly GCA_903798255.1 of Fraxinus quadrangulata. Classification (NCBI taxonomy): domain Eukaryota; kingdom Viridiplantae; phylum Streptophyta; class Magnoliopsida; order Lamiales; family Oleaceae; genus Fraxinus; species Fraxinus quadrangulata. Next base: position 79,718 of record CAIGRB010120846.1, read on the forward strand.
AAAAATATTGAAAGCAGTATCCACACCCCTCCATGGATTTGGAGGGGCCACTGTCGTGCCAGAAGGAGCTATTGAGCTCCCAATTACATTGAGCACTTATCCTAAAATCGTGGTGATCTTGGCAAACTTTTTAGTGGTTAAGATCCCCATGGCATATAATGTAATCTATGGTTGACCTCTGCTAAATGCTGCTGGTGCCATTCTTTTCACTTATCATCAAGTTATGAAATTTCCAACCAGTCATGGTGTTGGGTATGTAAAGGGCAATCAACAATATACGAGAAAGTGTTACATTGACAATATACAAGCCAAGGGATCTCCACCAGCTATGATGTTGGATCTCGGTCTCCAAGGGGATGAATCGAGCCCCTTGATATGACAAAAAAATCTCGATGGTAGAAGGACGTGAATTTAGCATCGGGGAAGACTTGAAGTTAGAAGAAAGAGAAGAATTGCTGAAGCATTTGTCTAGCAATTTGGACATTTTTTGCACGATTCCCAAATGATATTCAAGGAATCGACCCATCAGTTACTTAACATCGTATTGGTACTTTTATTGGAGGCTAAGTTTGTAAAATAGAAGAAGAGAAACCTTACCCCGGAATGATAGGCTGCGGCGAAGTTAGAAGTTGAAAAGTTGATGCATGAAGGGTTCATTAGGAAGGTGCAATATCCTGAATGGTTGGCGAATGTCATCCTTGTGAAAAAATCGAATGGAAAATGCTGCATGTGCGTAGATTACACTGGATTGAATAAAGTGTGTCCGAAAGACCCGTACTCTCGACCTAGAATAGATCACTTGGTGGATGCCACGTTTGGTTACAAATGATTAAGTTTCCAGGATGCCTTTTCTGGTTACCATCAGATCTCCATGGTCGAGTCGGACCAAGAGAAAACCTCTCTCATAATTGATTCTGGGACGTACTACTGCTATGTCATTTGGTTTGAAAAATGTAAGAGCAACCTGTGAGAGAATGGTGAATAAGGTCTTCAGAGACCTAGTTGGAGTGTTATTGAAGCTTATGTAGATGACATGGTCATCAAGAATACCAAGACCAACGACCATGTAACTAATTTACAGAAAATGTTCGACGTCACCTGACAAAATAGACTAAAATTCAATCCCGAAAAGTATATTTTTGGAACAGCTAGTGGAAAGTTCTTGGGTTTTATGATAACACAACAGAGGTATTGAAGCTATTGAGCTATTCTAGAAATGAGAAGCCCCGATAGTAGGAAGGACGTCCAAAGGCTAGCAAGTCTTGTAGCGACGTTGAATCCTTTCATGAGCCGAGCAGCGGATAAGTGCTACCACTTCTTCAAGACAATTGGGGGCTCTACCAACTTTGAATGGACCAAGGAATGTGATGAGTCTCTTGAATCCTTGATTGAAACAGTCACTACACCAGCCACCAATCCTAACTAGGCCGTACGCAGGGGATGTGTTGTGTTTATACTTAGTAGTATCAAAGCATACAGCCAGTGTGGTGCTGGTGAAAGAATTTTCAAAGGTATAGTAGCCGATCTATTATGTCACCAAATGTTGACGAAGCGGAAAAATGGTATAGCCTCACAGAGCAACTAGTGTTTGCATTGATTATGGCAATCAGAAAGTTAAGGCCATACTTCCAGTCTCACACAGTACAAGTCATGAAGAATCAACCCGTCAAGCAGATTTTTCATCAACCTGAAAATTTTGGGAGGATGTTAAAATGGGTAGTCGAGTTAAGTGAATTTGACATCAAGTTTAAGCCAAGAATGGCTATCAAGGTGCAAGCGTTGGAAGATTTTATCGCATAACTTACGACATCGCCTGAATATTCCTTGCGACAGGAAGTGGTTTAAAAAATCTTTGTGGACGAGTCCTCGCACTGTGAAGGATCCGGAGCAAACATCATTATGATAAGGCCGAAATCTAAAGAGTTGGAGTATTCTTTGTACTTAGAGTTCCTGACAAACCGAGTATGAGGTAGTAATTATATGCATGAGCTTGGCAGCCAGACTTGGGATGTCGTTACTAGAAATTTGTAGCGACTCTTAGTTGATAGTTGGACAAGTAGCGGGAGAATTTGAAGCAAGAGATGGGAAAATGACAACTTATTTGATGAAAGTTAGGGACTTGCAAAGATGATTTGCAAGTTTCAAGCTAACCAAGTCCCCACAGAGACAATGAATGAGCTAACGCTTTGTCCAACTTAGCATCTACAAACCCAAAAAATCTGCCTAGCACAGCAAATGTACAAATCCTACGATATGCGAAAATTATGCACATAATTCACAGCGAACATGGAACATGAGAAAAGTTGATGGACCCGTTGATCGATTACCTTGTGAAAGATAAACTACCAGAAGATGTACTTGAGGCGAGGAGACAAAAAATTCAACCAGCTTTGTTCACAATTATCGGTGGACAACTCTACAATCAAGGGTCCACCATGTCGTACTTAAGGTGCTTATGCCCAACTGAGGCACAGGCGGTGCTATTCGAGATACATGCAAGAATTTGTGGAAATCATCAAGGTACGACTATCCTTGCATTGAAATCGGGTACTATTGGTCCACGATGAAGGATGATGTCAAAGAGTTGGTAAGAAAGTGTGATGTATGTCAGCATCATGTGAATTTGATTCATATTTAAGTCTAGCAACAATCAGCTATTTTTGGGGTATGCCCTTTTGTTTCAATGGAAGATGGATACTTTGGGGCATTTGCCTACGGTCAAAGGACAGAGAAAGTTCTTACTAGTAGCCATTGACCATTTTACCAAATGGGTTGAGGTGGAATCTTTGGCCACAATCACAATGGCTAAAGTACGGAGTTTCATTTGGAAAAATATTATATACACGTTTAGTATACCAATAGTCCACATTACTGATAATGGCAGATAGTTCGACAATCATGGCTTCAAGGCCTTTTATGCAAGTTATCACACAGATCATAGACTCACATCCGTTACTCACCCCTAGTGTAATGGGTAGGCGAAAGTAAAAAATTGAGCGATATTACGGGATTTAAAGATGACGTCAAAAAAAGAAAATGAGCTTTAGGAAGACGAATTGCCTAACGTGTTGTGGGCGTACCACATAACATTGTAAGAACCAACAAGAGAAACACCTTTCAATTTATCTTTTGGAATGGAATTTGTTGTCCCTATGGAAATCCAATTAAACCGACGGGATGAAAATCAAGCAGCTCGACGTTACGGCTACCAATGTGGAGCTCAACCTACTTGAGGGGGTGAGAAAGAAAACAACTATCAGTATGGCATCTTACAAGCGAATGGACATCGAATACTTTAATTAAAGAGTGAGACCAAAAGTTTTTCAGCCTAGAGATATCATACTAAGGGAGGCAGCAGCAGCGGGGCACCCTCCGTCCAAGCTCGGACCAAATTGGGAAGGACCATACGAGGTGATTTGCAATTATAGTCACCAGTATTTTTTACCAATTTCCTTAATGTAATGCATGTTACAAGAACACTCTATTGTAATCATTTAATGAGAGGCCTAAGTGGCAGTGTATGATGAGGGTGCTAAGGAAAGACCAGTCTAGCTAGGATGTCCTGGAGCGCCTACTGAGTCTCCAAATCTAGGCAAGTTAAATGTCAGTACAAGAACTTGATTTGTTATCGATTGAAACGAGGGCTACAAACTTCTTTCAATGCCTCGAGGTAAAACAGGGGATAGTGGTGAGCAACAAAGCCAAAAAAAATTGTTTTGCTCAAAATTGCTCTACGGCCTGGTGGTGAACTTTCAAAATCAAGAAATGATTAAATCTTAAAATCACTAGACCTCGTACTCTACAATCTTAAGTCGCTCGACACATAATGGTGAGTAATGAAATCGAAAAATTGGTTAGTTCAAAATCGGTCTACGGTCTAGCAGTGAGTTTTCAAAACCAAAAAATTGTTAAAGCTCAAAATCACTACACCTCGTACTCTACAATCTTAAATCTCTCAACACATAGCGGTGAGCAATGAAACCAAAAAATTGGTTAGTTCAAAATCGCTTTACAATTTGGTGATGAGTTTCAAAACTAAGAAATGGTTAAAACTCAAAATCACTAGACATCGTACTCTACAATCTTAAATCACTCGACACATAACGGTGAGCAACAAAGCCAAAATATTAGTTAGCTCAAAATCTCTCCATTGTTTGGTGGTGAGTTTTCAAAACTAAGAAATGGTTAAAGCTCAAAATCACTAGACATCATACTCTGCAATCTTAAATTGTTCGACACATAGAGGGATCAGTTGACTCCAAATCACTATACGATTGGGTGAAGAGCCTTCAAAACCAAAAGTTGGTTAAGACTCTAGTTCAGTATACAATTAAACATAGCTCAAGGGACTCTATAATTTAACGTAGCCCCAAGGGGCTCTACAATTTGACATAATTTTAGGGATAGGGCGGTGAGCAACGAAACTGGAAAACTGGTTAAGGATCGACAATTAAAATATGAGGTATGAAATCTCTATCTAGGCCAATGGTCGATATGTGCGTGTCGACTGCTTAGCAATCGACCTATGCCTATCGGTCATAGAATGATCGATGACTGATGGTTGGCTGTTATATAGCCATGCACCTCCATAGGTTGTCACACCGGCTAGCCACTATTCAATTGAACTAGAAGATCTATGCAGGGATACGCAAATTAACTCTCGTACACTAGCAAACGACGCATACAAAAAAACTAAAAAATAAAGCTACAATAACGTTCTATAAAATTACGTCCATACTCAAAATGAAGTGTGATTTTCTGTCCACGTCCCAGACCTGGAGAAATTACTGGACAATTGAAAGATAAAAAGAATAACTGTAGAAAGTGCTTAAATATCTACAACAAAAGACTATGTCAACCCGAATGCGAAGTCCATTTGCTTTCATCTTGCGATGTGCACTCGAATATCTTGGATTTAGGGGTTTCGCTCTTTCTTTCTTTGCGTTGCACCAAAAACATGTTGAAACCTGAAGGTTCGATAGAAGGGTGCTCAGCAGATATCCAGTCCTTGGTCAAATTGATGGATGCCACCATCGTCTTTCCTCCATATGAATGCAAGGCCTTAGCATAATCAGTCCTTAGCATACTCCACTAAAGCTTTATATCACTCAACCGCCTCCTCGAGAGCTCAAGCTAAAACAAATCACAAGTTATCAATCTATGTCTCTTGCTCACAAGCTCGAGCCTCTAAAGTTTCAAGAGACTTCTTCAATGGGCTTCCTTCTTCTTTTCTTTTGCGAGAGCTTTTAACTCCAATGACTGATGACAGCTCGATCCAACAAGTCCAGTTTTTAAGGCTACAACCTAACAGGAAAAGAGGCAAAATGATAAACAACCATTAAGCATGCCCGAAAGAATAAACCAACAAAAACAACTAAGTACAGGAGGAAGCCTACTATCTAAGTGTAGACCGCTAGAACCTTTTCTACGTCATCAGTATTTCGCTTGACAATCGCTCTGAAATGAGTAGGCGTAACCAAATATCTGAGCACTCTTATCTCGGGATAGCCCTAAGTGGAAAAAATCCAAAATCTGATAGAGAAGAACCTCACGGTCGGACCGACATTACTCGAGCTGTCCCATCTAGTCTCGGGTGGTAAGATAACTTCGATGGGTTCATTCAAAGGTTGGGATGTCTCTTCAGTGGCATTACGCATTGCCCCTCCATTGGCAATTTTTTTTCTTTTCAATGGGATCGAAGTTAGGTCGACATCACTCTCATGCATGTGCTTGGGTATGGAGTCCATGGTCTCTTCCAAGTTGAAGTCCATCAAGCTCAGAGAATAAAAGATGAATGTGTACACAAATATGAAATTAAGAGCAAAAATATGTGAGATTCGTAAGTAGGGATAAATCTCCTAGCATGGGCAGAGACTTCAATACCTCATCCAAATCAAAGTCTATATCTTCATGCACAAAATTGAGTTTATCAGGAAAAAAAAAGAATAGCAAGTAAGAATATATACAAGTGTAAAAGTACAAGCAATAATAGAGGACTTACCGAGAGGTTGATCGATCCCCACTATCAACATATTCCTCATAGTCAGAACTAACTCTAGGTCGGGTACAAGAGGTGGTGTACCAATTACTTGCTAGATTTACGCTCTTAGAAGAGGAGTAAGATCGACCTGACTATTGAATAGGCGAATTTGATGATGCGTCCAATTGATGTTGAAAGGAAATTGACCCTCGGAAGGTCGAACAAAGAGAAATTGAGATTTTCACCCGATGTTGGAATTCCTAAATGTGGGGAAGCTCAATGGGACTCTAGAGGTGAAGAAAGCAATGCATTATACTAATTTAGCTCATGCATCTCAAAGACACACCTAAAGAGGTCTATTGAAAGTGGGATCTTCTTGATGAGGCAAATGTACAAGAAATATAACGCTTTCTTCCACACGTTAGGGTTTATTTGACTAGGTATGAGGTGAAATTCATTAAAGATTTATACGAAAAAGGTATGGATGTGGAATCGAAAATCACGGGGGTCGAACCCTAGAAGCCTGGGCCTAAGGGCTCTATAGATATAATTGTCAACATGATCGAATTTGCTAAGTGACTTTTCCAGTTTAAGTGGGGAATTATAAAGGTTATAGCATTTTGGAATCTCAAGAACAACACCTCACCTGCCGGATCTCATCTAATTCCAAGTTTTTGTTCAAAGACTTAGACGAACCACTGTGTTTCTTGGGAGAACTTGGTTTGAAAAATGAAGTTTAGCTGAATGGGACGGACTATCGAGTCATGGGAGAATTGATCGGCATCTTGGGAGATGTCGTCAACAGGGATGGTCGACGAGCGACCAACCCACCGACAGGTCGATAGACGTTGACCAATCGACCCTGCCAGGCTGGTCAAAGGATGTCAGTCAGCAGGTTGACCGATAGGGCTAATTGATGGGCCGGTCAATTTACTCATTCCCTCACTATCACTATCACCGGATGAAGAAGTTAAAATAGTTTTATACACGATAAGAGGTAAGAAAACCAAAAGGACAAAAAGAAAAAAAAATATGATGGAGAAAGAGGAGATGAAGAAGTTACCTTGAGAGTATGGGGGAGAAAATATTTTTTCCAAATAGATGATTGAGAGTATTAGGGAGGTTTTCAGCTCCTTTTATAGAGGAAATTTTTGAATTTGGGAGGAAATTTTCCCCCAAAACCAAGTCCACACATGGGGTGCCATTTGTACAGTATTTTACTACACTACAACATTTAGATTGCTCGACTTGCTTACATTGAACCAAATGTNACTTATATCATACGTTACATCCCATAAGGTGATCATCAGTTTGTATATATTGTATTATAAGTTATTATTAAGGTGTACCAATACTGGAATCACCACTTTGAAACTTTTGGCAAACTTCAATGGCCGTTGCTAAAATTAAACCTTACAGAAAACAAACTTTAGAATATGTAATTTTCTTTTGATATTAGAGGCATCAACAATTATCTTCTATAGCCAATAAAAAGAAGGCTATTCAATCTACACTCTACGTAGAGCACCCCATGTTGGGTTGCCTATTATTATGAGGCCCTTTACGCTCATACTGGGTTGCCTACCGCTATGAGGATCTCTACATTCATGTTGGGCCATCTACCGCTACGGAATCAATGCAACCAACCATTGGATAGGTGAAGATCCTCCACTCAGGACATGGAGGTAGTTGGAGGCATTACGTGGGACACGTGTCATGATAATCGTCTTGCAGTTATATGGCTTCAGACATCTATCAATATTCCTAAGGCAAGACAGGTATGGATCTTTAAACTCTGGCTATTTGAATACCCATTCTATTTTCTTTTCCTACGTTCCAAAATCGCCTACTAATTCTCACACCAGAAGTACAACAGGGGAGAAAGCCCCAACCTCATTTTGTAGATATCGTTCGTTCATCGAAGTAGCTGAAATACCTTGCACTGTAAGAAAGATGCGGAGTCTAATTTCATAACTATTTATCTTTAAAAAGAAAAAAAAATCATCTTGCGAAAACGTAGAGAACATAAATCATTCAAACTTTCTTACAATTTCAAAAAAACAATTCAAATGACCTTGTTATGTTCAAATTACTTGTACATTCCTATTAGAACCTGAGTCATATATTCTTGTCGTCATTAAATGACCTTTGTTCAAGAGCAGAGAGCCAAAGATTTTCTATTTATTTAAATTTAAAGCTGCATTTGGATATTATGTTTTCATATTTGAATGTTTTTACCATATGAATATTATTAATTATGGTCTAAACATTATTCCAAACTTTCCAATTTATTAATTCCCAAACTTTAAATTCGTTTGTATCCACATTGACATTTGTGTGTATCACCATTTTGAAATTTTTAACAAACTTTGGCTAAAATTAACCATTCTACAAAACAAACTTTATAAGATGAAATTTTCTTAAAAGAAAAAATTCATATGGAAACATAGAAAATAGAAATCATCCAAGCTTTTTTATAATTTGAAAAAACAAATCAATTGGACTTATGTTCAAGTTACTTGTACATCCATATTGGGACCTAAGTCACATGTCATTGTCGTCAATAAATGATGTTGGCTTGGAAAACGGATCTCAATGTGGCCTATAGAAAGTAACTTCACATCTACTCCTCTCTACACACTTGATACAGTTTGTCAGCCATTTGCGGTAATTCTTCACGGTGGTGGTAGCGGCCATCGAACACTCTAATGACCAAGTCAGTCGACAATAATTGTAAATGACTAATTCCGGTAGCGGAAACCTTCGGAATTTCTATAATATCTCAAGAGAGGGGAAGAGAATAATGAATTCTCAGAGTGGAGTTAGATTACCTTACAAAGGCACAAAACATTGCTATTTATAGAGGAAATGGTGAAAGAAAGACCATTGGATGGAAAACATGTAGCTTCATCTGTTGATCCGAAGATTCTCTTCGTAGACGTCCATCTCTCACTCCATAGGTGGGCGAGCATTTAATGTTTTCTGACACATGGATTCGAATTGAAACATTGGCGTCTGCTGCAGAGATGTCACATCCATCATTCAAGAAATTTATCTTGGACAGATCTTTGTACAAAAGATTCATATCTCACGTCGAGGCATTGACTTCCATCAATATGTGTGTCTCCTAGCCATGCGTCTTCATCTTCGTTCACTCGACCCTATTCAATTTAGACAATATGAAACTGGTCTTGTTTTAGGAGTTTCGACGTATCGGAGTGAGGCCTTGTTTAACCTGGAGACTCGTTATGAGAGGCATAACAATAGTAGGACAAGGCTCTAGATGGTGACAGCTTTGAGCAAAGCTACTAGAGTTTCGTCTTCCAGCTAAGACGTCGCCTATACCACCCCAGCTTTTCTTAAAGCTGCTACATTTCAGAGTCTCATCCTCCAACTAAGACATTGTATCTATCACAACATCTTTTCTCAATGCTACCACCATCTAGAGCCCCGTCCTCCAGCTAGGACATTGCCTCTACCACGCTATTTTTCTGAAAGATGCCACTTTTTAGAGCCTCGTCCTCCAGTTAGGACATCGCAACTGCCACAATAGCTTTTTTCAAAGTTGCCATCATCCAAAGCATCGTTCTGCAGCTAGGGCATCACATCTGCCACACTAGCTCTTCTCAAAACTACCACTTTTCATAGCCTCGTCCTCCATCTAAGACATCGTCTCTATCATGGCAGATTTTAGCAAAGTTGACACGTTTCAGAGCCTCATCCTCCAACTAGGACATCGTTGTTTCCACACCACCTTTTATAACATTGTCTTCCAGCTAGGATGCCGCCTCTACCACAACAGCTTTTCTCAAATGCCATCTTTCAGAGCCTCTTCCTCTAGTTAGGATATTGCCTCTATCACACCAACTTTTATCAAAGCTCCCACCTTTCAGAGCCTCATCTTCCAGTTATGATATCGCCTCTACCACAACAGTTTTTCTCAAAGCAGCCACCTTCCAGAGCCTAGTCATCTAGCTAGGACATCGCCTCTATCACATCAATCACATAATTCCACACATATAAATATCTATGACTGGACTTAGGAGACCAATATGAGCATCCAAAATTCAAAATTTTAATTTTTTCAAAAATTCGGTTCATCCAACACAAAGTCCATGCATTATATGACTATCAATACATGAACTTGGGGGACTATGTTACATCTTTGATAATAAGTCTCTCGGTCAAACAAGGCCACACATTGAGGCGTCGAAGCTCCTCGAACATGACCAGTCACATATCGTCCGAACTAACTAGGGTTAGCGTGAACGAAGATGAAGACGTATGGCTAGGAGACACACTTGCTGATGGAAGTTAATGCCTCAGCGTGAGATTTGGATCTTTTGTACAAAGATCTGTCCAAGATAAAATCTCTTAAATGATGGATGATACATCTTTGTAACAAACTACAATGTGTCAATTCGAATACATGTGTTGGGAAACATTAAATATCCGCCCAACTATGGAGTGATAGATAAACTATGGAGTGATAGATAGACATTTGCGAAGAGATGCTTCAAATCAGCGGATGAAGCCACGCGTTTTTCATCAAGCGATCCTTCTTTCACACCGTCATCTATAAATACCCATGCTTTGTGCCTTTGTATGGTAATGTAAGTCCGCTCCTAAGAATTCATTATTCCCCTCCTCTCTCTTGAGATATTACAGAAATTCTCGCGGTTCCCATTACCGGAATTAGTCGTTTACAATTATTGTCAACTTACTTGATCGTCGACATTTTCATAGTCGCTGCTACCACAACTAGGAATGGCAGTGAATGACTGACGGCTTGTGTCAAGTGTGTAGGGAGGAGCATACATGGAGATTTTTTCTTAGGCCACGTGGAGATCCGTTTCTTAGAATCAACAACTGATATTTTAACTGATATTTTCTACAGATAAAATATCTATCTTTTTTGGACTTGGAAGTTTTCCTTTTCAAGAATCGACGCCTGATAAATCATGAGTATAAGTCTCGTACCAAGTATTTTTTTCCCCAAAGTGGTTCTCCTTCAAGGAAGAGAGAGAAAGGTTTATTCATTTAAATTGTTTCACCCTCTATTTTGGGTTGAATTTCTTCATCAAAGAATAAGCAAATGACTTGAATTAAAAAAAAAAATTATTTACTATGATACTATCTTCGACTTCAATGTCTAAAAACTCGTGTTATTAAAAGCATGATAAATTATTTGAGTAATGGTACGTGTACAAATAGAGGATGATCCTCACGTGAGCTGAAATTAAACCCCTGTTTGACAACCATTATATGAGTAAAATGGAGTTTTGAATAGTGATTTTTTGGATAATGTATGATTAAAAAATATGAAAATTTTTAGGTTACGTGCAAAATATTTTATTATGTGAATGTGTGGTTGAAAACGTGTAAAAAATAGTTTTGAAATAATAGTTGTCAAATATGGACTAAATAATAAGATATGGGTGTCAATGGGCCGAGCCAGCTGTGAGCTCGTAGCTCGTGGGCCGAGCCGAGCTTCATCTCGTGAGCTCGTCATTTGTTTTTAATAAGATAAGCCTTTCAAAAAAAAAGGCCTAGATTTGGCGGCTTGCCCACGAGCTGCTCGGCTCACCTAGCAAGCCGGCCTGCTCGACGACGAGCCCGAGCAGCTGGTGGTTCGTTTTTTAAGAGTTGAGCGACTGAATCGACGAGCCGTTCGACTCAATTGCCACCCTTATAATAAGACCAATAAAATTAAAGTGGACCTCATATTCACATATTTAATTGACTATCATTTCACCTCATATAACATATTACATCACATGAGATGATTGTCAATTTGTACTATCTTTTAATTTCCATTATTTTCTAAAAAAAAAAATTCTCTTTTTTTCTTTTTAATCACATTTTTCAATAAAATAATATTACACACAAAATAAAAAGAATTCTTTATTTTTCATTCACATATTCTTCATTAATCAATTCTTTCAAAATGTATTTTTTTTTAAAAAATGGAGTTCAAACAAGCGCACAGTAGTATTCATTATTATTTTTAGTCTTTCAAACGGAAAAGGTATGCCATTTATTTCTGTCCTACGAAATTTTGGTGGTGACCATTATTGATGCTGTACGAAATTTATGTTCGTAGTGTGAACTATCCTACTAATCTACATGGTTCAGAAATGCCAGAGTACACACAAAATTGTGAGTTGATCTTAAATTAGTTAAGTAGTTTTCATGGCATTCATTTCCGTTTGTTGTGACTATCTACCTATGTTTTCGGTGATTGAATTCCAGACTTGATGGGTAGACTGGTATACTGAAAAGCACTGCCAAAATTTTGAGAAGAACCCACGTAATTTTGTTTTAATTAATGTTTTGATGACGTAATCAGACTGATGTCATACCCCCATCCCATTCTCTCTAGCAAATTGGAGGAAGTTCAAAGTGGGTTGGACAAAATTCAATAAAGTCAAGTATTAAATTTGGATAAAGTAACATTGAAGTCTAATGCACTTGAGATCATCCACGCTAGGAATTGTTGAATCCTTACTTAAAACTTATTTAAAATAAATAATGTTATCTAGCATTACATATATTACAACACTTATTTAAATGACAGAGTAACACTAAATTAGATGTACAATTAAATTAGTAACGTAATTCTACATTTAATTGAACATATCATATAGTGACATCTAAAATGGTGTTATAACACCAATAATGTTAAATAGTATTATTCTTATAAAATATTTTATTCTCCTATGTTCATGTTTTTCTTCTTCTCTTCATTTGTGGAAAAAAAATAGTAGTGAAAATCTCTATATATGCTTTACCGTTTAGTTTATGAATGAAAAGAAATTGATAATCATTGAAAAACCAAAAATTAATTGGGCTTTATACAATTAGATCCGAATAATGGAATATTAAATAACTACAAAGGTTTTTAAATACATTTTCAAAAATAAAAAGACATGTTGTTGGAAAATTCCAACATATATGGGGCCACACATGTAATATATTAAAATATGTGGTGCTATTGTTTAAAGATTAGTCAATTAAAGTGATATGTTAAAGTTAATTTTGACTAATGGGTATTAGGTTTCATGAAAATATAGTGTAGAGATCGAAATTGTTGTTTTAAATTGATGAGGGGCCAATTTAAAACAATTGAAAGATAATAACTATTCAGTTATTATTATTATTATGGGGTTATGATCCCCAAATTGATAGTGATTTTCAAATTTTCTGCATCCTCATCAACAGATAGTAAAATTGAAGAGAAGATCACCAATCAATTGGAAGATCATAATTCATTCAGGCAAACAATTAGACATTTATGGATCAAGATATGTTTATATTTTATTCGTTTCTCTGATTTCAACAAGGAGTATGTATTAGGGTTTATATGTAAAAAGGGTTTGATTAAAGCATATGGATTGATAATCCCTTTTTCTGTTCCTCCATCATGTAGCATTTTTTTTTTATCAAAAATCAAGTGGTACATTTTGTGATGATAAATATTTTGACCTATAACTTAATTTAACAGATCACGATTATAATAATACACAATTTATAGTCACGATCACATACATGAGGCCAGACAAACAGCTTTTCTTGTGGGTTCCTAAAATGTGA